>JAQIVZ010000086.1:0-119756 GCA_034700945.1 Arrhopalites spinosus
TTTCAAAACATTCAGAATAGTTTGTGAACACACACTAGTCCCTAGTTCACAATTAACAATAGTGGTCAGTTTTGGTGATGTTAGTTTGGGATTAATTTTCACTTTTCTGACGATGAACCTCTGTTGCCGCATCGTAAATGTTGATGTTCTTCCTCTTCCTCCCAGATTACCAACTTGACTAGTCTTTTTATACTTTAAAATAATGGACCCAATTGTACTACCAGGAATAGAAACAGTTTTGGCAATTTTCATGTAAGATAAACCTTGTGACCACAACATCTGGTCCCGGATGGTCAGAGGTACTTGATGGGTTTTTTTCATTTTCTCTTAAAATTAATGAATGAACTATAAATTAATTGCACAATAGGTTGATGTATGTAACTATATAATAATATAATAATATTTAAATTACCTTCGGTAGAACACACAATTAATTATTTTAAAAAAACGAATACTAAATTGGTGGAAAAAAACGGAATTTTTCAAACTTTTCTTTTCCCGCCATCAAATAAAAGCCATTAAATGCAATTAGTTACTTTATTGCATTCATCCATAAACAGTCTTCAACATTATCAATAAATCATGATTCATTAATTGACAAATCTTTTTTGTCAGCATTTTGAAGTTTGAAAAAAGTTTCAAACGAATAATTGTTTGGCTATGTGTATATATTTTTTATATTATAAATTAAACTACAATAAAAATAAATGAAATTTGACGAGTAATTAATTATGACGTTAGACTGTCAGGTATGAAAAAAAGGTTGACGGTTAAATTAGAATATAGATTATTTTTTATTTTTGGTTCATCCATACAGGTTAATTTATTTATGATATTTTATTATCTCTCATCTTTATTATTATTATGATGGGCACATCATGTTGTAGGTGTACTTTTTAGAAAGGAAATTGTAACATTAATTTTTTTACAGATAAAAAAATCCCAAATTAGTTTTATGTGGGCTTTTTGATACTCTTATTAAAAAATTTATTTATTTTTTATCTCCAACTTGTGGCCATTTAATTCCATCTTTCATCTTCCAGTGTCCACCTGTCCCATCCCTTCCTCTCTTACAAGAGATAGAGTGTGCCAAGTATGTGAAGTAGAGTATAAAATGAACCATCTGTCATGCTCATGTGGTCATTCTGACCTGTCTTTATTAGTTAGTGACTTATTTGTGATGGTTCATAAAATATTTTAAATGTCCAGCTGGAGACCATGTGGGGGCGGGACTCTAAAAAATAAAATAAAATTTGGTATGCACTCATTGCACTCAACATACCTTAATTATCAAATTGACACAGGAAAGGATTTGACAAAAGGGAGGGATTTGCAAAAAAAGTACAATTAACAATTAAATACTTAACTTTGAACCTAGTAATTTACATAATATAATAAAAAAAACATAAGGATGACTTAAGTAAGTTAAGTTAGGGCAGAACTGTTAAAACTTGTTGAATTTTTTCGTTGCCTTGAATTTTTGTGAATATTTAAATATAGTCCATGTATTATTTTATTTGATGAAACTTAGCACTTGTTCCAAAACACCCTCCCTTTTTTAACTGTAACAGAAAAAGGAGCATGAGAGAGAGAGAGGATCTCAAATATAATTTGTTTGCACAAAATTCACGATACACGACTTATTTACATTTTCTATACAGAATTCTCTTTGTGCACATGACGTGCTCAATTTGATACACAAAATATTAAGCCCATGCTTCTTGTGTCTTTGAAACAACTATTTTTTTTTGTTTAACTTTATACCTACACAAAAAGCTCTCTTTTTGATGTGTAACAATAACAATGCATCTCCAAACACCAACGTACCAAAAAGAAGCCATTTATATCTGTACTTGTACCATGATTAAGTCGAAGGTCAAAATTATAAAAAAAAATTGCTTTTGATTTTCTGCAACAACTCTCTCCATGTTCAATATTTTTTGTGTGTGCTCTAACATGTTCTACAATGTTTTTTTGAACGCTGTCTACTGTAGGTACGCCTTTACATGTAAAAATGTATCTGTACAAGTAACACGTTTCATGTTGGTGATGATGTAAATTGTATAATATTTTTCGACATGGAATTTTTGCAAAAATGGATCGAGAGAGAAAGTTTTTGCAAGGAAAAAAGGAAAGATGAAATAAAACAAGTCTGGCAGGATGATCTTTTAAAGTTTTTTTTTAAAAAAAGTGAGGAGTGAGCAGTCATCGACTGAACAGATGCCTGGAATGTCTTTTAGCAAGGACAGTCAGTGATTTCGCACCCTGTAGCCAAAAGGAAAGATTTAAGGATGGGAAGAAAGAGTAAATGAGATACTGGCAACAAAAAATATTAATCGTATGAAGTCATCTGTTCCGTCCTCCATGTTAATATTCAATATAACCACAACCATGTACCACCTCCACCTCTACTCCTCCTCTATGCAAACCCAAAACATGACATAAGCATTAACTGTGTGAGAGAGAGAGAAAAATCAACATCCATGTGTAATAAAAAAAGATTAGTGTAGGGAATCCTTGGGCCATGTTAATTCCATTTAATAGATTCTTCTTCATCATGAGACACATGGCAAGGATTGGCACACACCATTTAATATTTTTTTATCTTTTTTTTCCTACTTTGACATATTTTTACAAATGTTTTTACATTAAATCACATATATCATTTCTCTCTCTCTCAACTTCTTAAAGTAATAATAAAATATCCATTACATTTAATTGATGGACAAGTTGTTGGAAATTTCAAAATTTTTTTGCAGTGTCTCAATCTTTCTTTCAAGAGCTAGTAAATTATTGATCCCTTATGTGTATTATATAACACATTTTCATATGTATATTATTATTCTATATAGGATGACCTTTTTCCTAGAAAAAATTATTTGACTTTTTGCAACGTTACCTTTAGAGTCAGATTATGCACAGTCCAAAAAATGTAGAGTGGTGCAATTTGAGGAGAGTAAAATATGAGCCAAGATTTATAAAATGTACAAACGATTGAGTCAAGTGCGTCTCTCCTTGTGTAGATTTAATTTAATTGAGGAGAAGAGGAGAGTTGGGAACGATAATGGATTGACAGAGATGAGAATGATGATGGTGCTGTTAAATATGTAATTTGATTTATTTTCATTGAACTCAATGAGCATTTGATTGATGTTGAGCGGATTTTCCATTCAATTTTATTACCAACGATTTAATATGCAAACTTTTAAAATCATTGCATAAATTAAAAGTCACTCCACTTCCCAAACCACATTTGTAATTTAATGTCAAGTTAAACTCTTGTCTTTTAATTTTTTTGCTCATGTGGATCGTATGTCTTGTAAAAATACGAAACAGCATTTTATCTGTATAAAATAAATGTTATTATAATTAACTTTAAATAATATTTGTAAATATCATGTGAAAAATTTCCCCCTCATTCTACGTATTTATATCAACCAGACTATGACACTCACTCAGTTTATAATAACAAGGAGAGTTCAATTGGCTTGATTTAACCTTTAGAGTTATTTTAACTGGTATCTAAATGAGATTAACCAATTTATGAGACGTTAGAGTGACAACATAGACAAGACATGTTGTAAGAATTGTAGAAATAAATAGACAGAAGAAAAAAAAATAACAGAGAAAGTTGAGAGATTGAGATTTATTGAAATTTAAACGAATCTCAAGAATTGTCATGTCTGATCATTATCAATTCTTGTCATCAATTCAAGTCTCCAAAGAATTTTTCAGTGTGTTGAATCATTTAAAAAAAATTGACAGTTCAACAATCTAACGGTCTCAATTGTAAACTTTAACTAGTTTATTATTTACAGAGGCGGGCGCCTACTTTTTTTTTCTCTTGTCAATAAAAACAACAAGACATGTCAAGAGTCTTGTGGGACGTTTGGGAAGGAAATTATTAAAAATTGGGTTTGATTGTTCCAAACAATAAAAAGTATGAGGAACAAACAACTTTTTATTATTTTCTATTGTCAAATCCTTTATTTTATTTTTTTGTGGGGGTGATGACACAAAGAGAGAAGGGGGAGGGGATGACGTATTGATATAAATAAAGTGTAAATATAAACCACATTTTTTAAATATAATTTCAGGAAGTTGAATTACTCATTTAAATTTACGCCATAATGTTCGTAGAACGTGACTCAGTAGAAACTCAGTAATTTTTTAAAATTGTTTTGATTTGTTCATTGTCAAAAAGGCGTATCAGAAAAAGGTGAATAAATGATTCAATTAAATTGTGTACACTTTTTTCGGGAATAATTTCTAAACAAAAAAAAATAGTTTTCAGTGTACGAGCTACATATAATTATTATTGGTATTATCAGCAAGAGAGGAAAAGAGATAAAACTTTTTTTTGTATTCCCAAGTGATAGGAAAATGATAAGTGGTGAGAGGAGAGAGGAAGGGGGAGAGAGACGTAGTGATTTGAAAATGATGAAAAATAAAACAACTTGAACATGAATGAGCCCTCATCCAAACCATTTGACATAGAAAATTATCCAGCCCATAATTAATCGGGGTTGTCAAACTCAACTGATTGTGAAAGAGAGAGAGAGAGAGAAAATGAATCATGCTGACTTGTTCAATTTGTCCTTTTGTCCAAAATTTTTGGCCATTTTACGAGTTAAATCCCTCACAAAAGTCCATGGATGACAGAACAGTAATGAGGAGTAGACTAGGCACGACAATTGTTGAAAAAGGATGGAAACATAAATAAAAATTGGGATGAATTTTATCATACGTTTCAAAAATCTTTACAATGACCGACACACGAATTTGTTCAATGGGCAAAGAGCAACGTCGTCGTACTTTACACCAAAAAAACCTCAAATTCCCAATTTTCTTCTCTTCATGACCCTCGAATCCTCCGTCCTCCGTCCTGGGAGTCTGAGAGGGGGAGTTGATGGAGAGGGTGATTTTATCTTGTCAATGGACAAGAGAAATCTATTATAAATAAATGTACATGTGCATAATCAACCCCCACAAATTGTGACATAAAAACATAAATATTTCAACCAACATCATCCCCCCTCCCTCCTTCTATTAGAATGTCTACAGTCTACAAAAATTTTGTAAATGCATCCAATCCCATATATTATGCATTATGCACTTTTTTCAAAGACGAGAGAAAAAAAAGAAATAGGGTTAATGCAAATAGGCCTCTGTATGTGTATTTTTTCAAAAAAAAAAATAGAAAAAAATAGCTTGCTAGTAAGAGTAAGGGTGATGCCAAGGAAGGAAAGTTTGACTACATAGTGAAAGACAAGCTTTTGCTGTTGCTTTTTCAAGCTCCAAGGGTTTTCAATTTCATTGGTTATTTTGGGAAGTCACAAGAAGAGGAAGAAGAGGCATTGGAAGGTATAACTAATGTATTGGCTAAAGCTAAAGCTACCAGGACGAGGAGGACTCTATATATAGGTAAATATAGAAAGCGTTGAGAAACCAAGGGAATTTATTTGGTTTCAAGACTGCCAGCAAGAGCCAGCAAGCTGAGGGGATTCAAAATAAACTACCATCCATACTCCTTTTTTAAACGATGCAACATCATGCGGTGGCTTCAAATTATCTTGTGTACAGACTTTTGAATCATATGAGCGATGGCATGATGCTTCTCTTTTTTTATTTTTTTCCTTAAAACTCTCCAACACACTTTTTTACACCATTATCCCCCCTCCTCCTCCCTTAAAATATGAGCACAAAAAATCAAATGAGGAGTATAACAATTATATAGAGATATTATATTCTAGTTAAAATGCACCAAAACTCATAACCAATTTTTTTTTACAAGGGAGGCCTTGAAATTTTATGTAGAGTTAGATAGTTAGGAGGTGGACAAAATAAATATCTCATAACTAAAGGAAACAAGGAAATTGTCATAAAAAAAATTGTTAAATGTCCCTCCCTGCAGTCTTTTTTTTGACTCTCCTGCTTTTTCTTGTGGTCGTAATTAGATCTGAGGAATATTTAGTCAGTTTAAATGACGAAACCAATTTTTTTGACAATGATTTGTACTCTCTCTCTGTGTATATTTTTTTAATGTCAAAGTTATGTACATGGAGAGATAATGTATTCTTTTTTGACTATTAAAAAAAATGCACTTATGCATTTCTATTCGTCCTTGCTACATAAAACATTTTATTTTAACATGGAACAAATTTTGAGTTGTGAAAGCAGCTTAATTTTTTTTATTTTAACATTTTGTGTCATTTACATTTACATAAAAGTTTGATATGAAGGAAAGGAGGATTGAGTGGAGTAACTATCTGTACATGTGTCATTTTTTATGATTTTTTTTGTCGTTATTTTGGATAATCTCATTCATCGATTCAGGTTATTACTTGACATTTTCATTTTGATGATGATGATGATTTTTAGATGGATTTCCCTCATTTGTCTGTTATGAGATGGGCATAATTTTGTGGATTATTCCATGAGTTCTCTGCATTGTGTCTTTTTTGGGGATGGAGAGGGGGAGGCTTTTGATTCTTTATGACTTTGTCCCCCTCCCCTCTTGTTTGTCTTGATTCAGAGCAATTTACTAGTTTACTTGGCTCAGCCTAATTGCCACTTCTCTCCATTCAAACAAAATTTCCCTTCATTCTTCCATCTCTCCCATTTCCTTCGTTTTTACTCCAATCACAAAAATTGTTTTTACAGGCCTCAGTCTCATTTTGAGTGTCTCACAAACTGTGACAAAAAGAGTCCCCCCGTCTATATTCTATTGTGGATTGTAGAGAGAGGGAAGAATAAAATATACAAAAGATAATAAAGAGAAAATTACCTAGATTTAAAGTAAAATATTTATTTTTGGGATTTATTTTTAATGTAAGTTAGGCGGATATAGAGGGAAAAAGGAGCTTTTTGACCGAGCTTTTTGACTTTGGTTTTTGACTATCTTTCATTTATTGTTTCCTCCATCTCTGACTCTGAGTAGCCCAGAGTTGTAGAGATACAAATATACATATTGAAACGAGAGAGAGAGAGAGAGAGAGAGAGAGACGGATCGTTATCTGTCTTGTCATTTAGGAATAAATTGGCCACGATTTATTTGCTCGTTCCTTTTCACACGGCTTGTTATTTTCTCGGCTCTATTATGGCTCGCCTAGTTGAATAGAATTAATAGAAGTTTGAGATGGTCGTCCTTCTCGTCATTGGTCTTCTCTTGTTGTCAGTTCCATGCTTTTGATATTGTTCAAGGTACATGCGGGACGTGCCGCCGCAGGAGGAGAGCAAGAGAGTGTTCAATTCGACTTGCTTCCAATTAGTGAGCATTATGAGTACACGAGAGAGAGAGAGAGGAGGAGGAGAGGGAGATGAGCTAAAGTATTACTTTTCCAATGGATCATGAAAGCCTCAGATTTGTACTACAAGATTACCCTCCATCTCCATGAACAATGGACACCCTCATCCTCATCCATGCAATTTGCTATCTTGTGTACCATTTTAGAGTCATAAAAATTCTGTCGATTGTACATAAATGGAAGAATGGAGTTGCCCATGATACGAGTGGGGGTTTTGGTACTATTAAATTATTACACTCGAACAAAATTGCATGGTTTGGCCAATACATTTAGCGCTCAATAAATTAAAAATTGAAATTTGAGGTTCACTTCTTCCTCCTCTATCTTTTTATACGTATGTACATGTGTGTGTGTGATGTATGACCAAAATTGAATTTACTAGTCCTCTAATTCACCTTAACTAGAAACTTCAGAGAATTATAATTGCTACGTTAGGTTTAGGTCAATTGCCTTATGGCTAGAGCTAAAAGCTCCAAAAGCGTCAATTGAAAATGGTTTATTGTCCAGTGGGGGGAATCTATTCTCATCTTCCATCTCTCTCTCTCTCTCTCTTGTTGGATCACACTCACTTACATATTTTTAGTTGAAATGATGGGCATTATTTTTGCTTTGTGTTCTTCTAAAAAAATCCATTGTTGGTTTCTTGTCTCAAGTCCTTAAGTTTAGGCTACAAAAATCTGTTGTGTGATCTGAGTGGTGGCGGATAGTAAAATAATTTTTGAAATGATTTTTCTTTCTGTATGTGGAGAGAAGAATTAGGTCGTTGTTTTTTCGGGCGGCATCGTAAAAATCGAGCTTGTCCATTTGATGAAAATTTATACCAAGGGCACACCCTGTGTAAAAAGAATTTCCTTGTTAGTTTTCACTCCAACCATTACTCCTTCATCTGTACCAACCATTGGCCCCTCTCGGTTCACTTGTTCGCTTCTGGGATTGCATATTTCACCATCTTGGTCTTGAACCAACACAAGAAAAATATTTTGCGCCTTTTTTTCTCTCTCTCTCTCCAGAGCCAAACCTATGACCAAAAAAAATGAGGACCAATCATTTTGGCCATGTGTCTCACTATACTAACTACTTTATGATTTTTCTTGTTAGGATAAGAAATTAAATTTTTCAAAAAAAAATTCATAATAAATGAAACTTCTAGGAAATACAGATAATTCAAGTTTGAGTGTGAGAGTACATGAGGAGAATCATGTTTCGGTTCATCGGGGATTTCTTTGCTTGAGACATGCCAAAGAAACTGCTCCTTTTTTTCTAGGCGTAGGCATGTTCATGTGGAAGAATAAATGAAAAAAATTATATTTTTCAAGCCACAACAAACCCAACTAGAGAGAGAGAGAGAGAGAGAGAGAGAGGGAAAATATTTGTGACTACATTTGAAGGGTAGTAAAAATCCCAAGAAAAACTCATCTTGGAGAGGGATCCTTATGGAAATACTGAAGATGATTTATATGACTGGAAAAGTTGAAGATGTAGAGGTTGATGCATCTGTATGTAGAAAAAAGTGTAAAATGGAGAGAATTGGATGAATATAAAAAGATTATTATATTTTATGCCTCTTCCCCAGGAAAACTTAAGTAGTAATGTTTTGCTCCTCATCTTTTTCTTATAAAGATGATCATGCAGGTAAGCTATCCATAGATCAGTACACTTACAAGACAAAATTATGGGGAAAATGCCGCTCATCATATTCATCTGTATGATTTTTAGTTGAGCTTGCAAATTTTTTGTGTCTTTCTCTTGGAGTACCATCATGTGAATTTGAAATGATGATTGAAGTGGAAATAAAAAAGATTGTTGTTTTTTCTCCTCATCTTCCCTGTAGAGTTTGTTGTTATTCCATGGATACATAAAATGGTTCATATAGATTCTCCACAATATTTTTTTGTCAAATAAGTAAAATGTGAGATGCATGCTCTCGACTCGACTTGAAAGCTTTCTACATTATATAAGAGTACCTCTCTCTGTCTCTCTCTGTCTGTGGATGAACAGCAGGGATTTTTAGAGTGTGTGTGGAGGAGGGGGCAGAAAGACGAGTGATTTTGTCTTTTGTTGCTTTTTATCATTTGTCTAGTGTTGATATGGAATGATTGTCTCTGTGTATCTTACAAGAGCCAAAAAAGCCTCTCAAAAAAAAGAAAGAGAAACTGTCGGGCTGCAAAAAAAATGTTGATTTTTTTTGGTTGTGTATTTTATTCGTAAAATAGACGACGAGTGTATTCATCTCTACAGATCTCTATAGACTGTATACATGAGAGCTCTCTCTCTCTGTCTGTATAGAATTGTAGTCTGTAGGATGTGGAAAAGTTGTAAAAGCAACAAACAGCCCAAGAAAAAAAACTACGTGGGGAGGATGGGATGCGCACACACAAGAGAGACATGGATCTGTGTGTCAACTTGTGTTGTTTAGAAAATTGTTTTTATCTAGAAACTTTTTTCCTTGAAAGCGTCTTTTAGTGAAACTTTTTATATTTTATTTGTAGCAACCATTTTATATTACGTGATGCTGACACTGACGGGGGTTTGTACTAATTGAATTTCCGGCTGTCGAAAAATGTTTTTCCAAAATGTAGTACGAGTGTAATGGGAGAAATGGGATTGAAATGAATTAATTTGTTCTTTCCCACATCCACTTTCTCTCTCTCTCTCTCTCTCTCTCTCTCTCATTGTGTCTCTTTACATATATGTACATGCTATGATGTAACATGGTTGACTTGATAATATTCAATTTTCTTTTGAGAGAGAGGGGGAGAATCTGCAAGAGTACAGGGAGAGAGAGAGAGTCGTTTCTTTTTTGGTTGTCGACAAGAAAATAAATGGTCATGGAGGATGACTATACGGAGGAGATGGTTTAAGGTACGACTATGTCATACAAGGGGGGAGATGGGATGTACGACGTTGATATTGATGCTGGTTCGTGATACTGAAGAAAAAAGGTCTTTGGTGGAAAGTGAGAGAGACAAAGAGATATTTAAGTCGGTCTTCTAATGCCTCCCTCTCTCTCCAACATAAAATGTACACAAGAGAGAGTAGGAGAGGACATGATATCAGACTGCAGAATCTCTTCCGCTTAATTGGATTGCCGTTGAAAATGTGATTGAGTCTTGGAGAAAAAGAGGACCACCCATTTTGACCTTATTTTTAGTTATTTTCTCCATCTCCAACCCATTTGGCTCTCCTCCTTCTTTTTCTTTTTTACTACTAAACCACATGAATAAAAGTCTTTGTCGAGTTGGCAAAAGATTTTGCTCATTTTATTGAGTACAATTCGACATGTATTACATTTTGCAATATATTTTCACCACAATCTTATGTACAAAAAAATATTTCCTCTATTATTTTTTTACATTTAATTTTGTCTCCGTATCTCCATTTATTTTTAGACAGAAACATTGAAAAAAATAGTGAATTTTTGGGGACAAATGGCTCTTGTTGAGTTTTTGAAATTGGAGAGTGAGAAAGAATTATTACATTTGTGAATTCATCTCTGTCATCAAACATGTTCAAGTTCAACTCTCACTACTTTTGGGATATTTTGTGCTGACTGGAGTTACGGGATATGAATATCATTATTTTAATATGTATGAGATATGATATATAAAATATGAGAGAGGGAAAAAAAGGGATGATGGAGGGGAAATGAGTGAAAAAAAATGTCAAAATGATAGATGTAGACATGCTCATCCCCATCATTCTCTTAACGAGAAATGACGTCCACATGCACACAAAATCTCTCTCTTTTTTTGTATAAAACTGCAGTCATTGCAAACTACACTCGTACTCACACTCACACTTGAATTTCATTGAGGAGGACATTCCTCATTTCAAATCCACTTGCATCCATCAATCCTCCTCCTTTTGTCATCCTCTTATCGCTAGTCATCAACTTTCCCTTCTTTTTCCCCAAGTCTGGACAATTCCACTTAATCTCTAATATGGCAGTTGTAAGTGTCCACCATCACACAAAAGACTTTTTTTTGTATCCATTTCAACCTCCAGCCCTCCCACCATCATCCATCCTCCTCACAAAAATTTCTATCAAATTTTTTTGCAACAAATTCCCAAATATTTTTTTCATACTCCCGCAGCTTAAATAACTGCAAAAAATTTTAGGGGACTTTATTGAAAACAATGGGCATTTTATTTGTTATGGAAAAGGGCCAATTGTGAAGATTTGGCCCTGTTCATGGGACTTTGAAAAGGGGGGACTGGAAGGGAAATAAAAGAATTGGACGGGTGTTTTGAGTTTGTCCCTTGAGTGAGAAATGGATCTTTTCATGTGTGATGAATTTTGCTTCCTGTGAGAAAAGGAGCGCGTGCTGGAATGAAAATTGGATGAAAGGGAGAAGAAACAACAATAATCGAGTCATTAGCATCCTACACCTTTTTTTCTTGAGCTTATGGCATTTTGAGGGGAAAAATTCCAACGTTTTATTCAACCTACGAGCCACAAAAACTCTCTCTAGTCCCCACCTTCAGTCTCTTGTGTTGTAGGATAATGAGAAAGAAGAATAATGATAGGGTAGACTCGAATAGACTTTTTGAACATTAAGTAAAGAGAATAATAATAATACACACAACTCCACTTTATCCAACAGAGGATGAGCCCCAAGTTCCAAGTCTGGTCCCGAATTTTACTCACCTCTCTCTCTCTTTTACTATGGCTCGTAGTTTAATATATTTTAACTAAAGTTGGCTCGACTGGTCCTCCACGAGAGAGTCTGTGAGCCGGTGGTATGGAAAGTTATGGAACGGACCAAGTTTAAGTTGATTGCAAATGCGGGGTGTAACCGGAAAGCGTTACATCCGGTCGCATGTGGTTTTACTTTGAAGACTAGAGGGACCAGAGAGAGAGAGGTTTCAATGAGTTTTTCAACTTTTTGGGTTTATATTCAAAGGGGAAACAAAAAAATAAAGACCAAGTCCATCTTCGTACATGAAGGCATCTTGATGAATAGAGGGAATCCTCCAAGAAAGGGAGGAGGAGGCAAGTTCATTACACACCATCTCTGTATAAAGTCTCTGGAAAATCTCCACCAATTTTCCCTCCCTCCCCCTCTGCCTCTGTCTCTCTCTTAAGAAAGTAAAGTCCGCGGCCTGCTCTCATTTTTTTGTGTGTGGAGGGTGCAAATGTCATGGACAGAGCCACGCGACTTGAAATTCATCTTATAGAAAGAAAAAAAAATGGTTCCATTTGTGTAAATATATTGAGGATATAAACCTAAATTAGAGGTCTGGAGTCCGGGTGACTCTACATATTTTTGTACAGATACAGTCTCTGTACTAAATAGTTTGGTTTGAATGAAATATTTTTGTTTACATCTGGAACCATGAAAATTTTCTTGGGCTCTAGCCTGAACATCAGCTACAGCTAATACATTGCAATGGCTCTATATCAAGTACCGGCATTTCGGAATGAACTCTTGTCCTCTCTGTCTTGCTCTTCACCAGAAGAAGAAGCTACGGCTACTATGCTGAGCTAAATCGGCTCTGTTTCTATTGCACTCTGACATTTATGTCTGAATTTGTGTGTACACATTGGGCTCAAAATGGACGAAAGTGAGACACTAAACAGGGGCCATCCCCCATTGCCATGTGCTATCTTGTACTCGTACAAACTAAATAGTCAGCATCAGAGTTTAGTGAGAAGTATCTCTCCTGTTTTTTGGTTGTGCACTTGTACGCCTTGCAAATGAAACGTTGTGTGTCTTTTTGTATGTAGTTGAAGTGGAGAGAGATGAGGGGGAGAAGACACGAGTGATGCAGGGACGATAGAGTCATTTGTAAAATTGAGAGTAACTAACTAATAAATATACAGTTAAATTGAGAGAGCGGCTATCTTAAAAGCCAAGGGTTCTTCAACTGACTTTATTATATATAGCCACACACATTGCACATAGAGAGGGAGAGGGGGAAAAAGACAAAGTTTACACATTAGATTTGTGGTCTATTGAAAAACACAAAGTTTATTAACTTGTGCCTTCAAATGATACTTGAATTTTATTACATGGACGAAAGAAAAAGAGGATTATCCCATCCAAATATTTTTCTGGGCGTGAATCAACTTTTTTGGCTAGTCTATAACTTTCTACACAATTTTATGTGGGGGCCCCAGTCTGACAGGGGCACATGGAGTGGCCTGCTATGTTATTTTACATGAGGTAGATAGAACTGAAGGTACTTTGGAAAATTGTTATCTCATATCAGACAAACACAAAAAAGTATAACATGCATATTGTAATATGTAATGAAAAAAAAACAAGGATATGAAAATGGCCTGCAATGTGCGTGTAGGTGGAGTGCGTGTGGAGCCGAAAAAAAATAAATAAAAAAATAAAGTAGGCCAAAGACGTGCTAAAAATTGAGAGACAGAAATGGAGACAGATAGAAAATTAAAAGAGAAGGAAAAGAGAATCCCACGCCAAAACGACATCCCCTCTCTCATGTAGGTAGCAAAGCCCAAAAAGAAACAGCAAGAAAAAAAAATCTTTGTGTCTTTTGACTTGTGTAGTACAAGGGAGTGAAATTACATCGAGTTCATGTGTGAGGCCTCACATTTTCGACTTTCAACTTCAACAGGCTGTAAGACTAGAGAGGATGCATGTCATATCCACATTTTGAGTGTAACTCCCCATACATAATACAGATACAGAGAATATGTGCAATGGGAAGGTAGCCTCCAAAAAAAAGTTTATCATGGCAAATAAAATGTGCATGGCTAAAAATGTTATTTCGGGGTTTTGAGATTCACGTCCTCAATCCCAAACTTCACCTCACCAACCCCTCCATTAAGCATAGAACAGAAGCTTTAAGTTGATGATCGAAGCAAAAAGAGGAAGGAAATTGTAGGAGTGAGTCTCCTTATTTTTTTGTGTACAGATTCTCTCTCTCTCTTACTCATGGGGTACAGCACGAGAACATGCCCGTCTCTTCATTTTGAGCAGGGATGGATGAAGCAATGATGTTTTTGGCTGTACATGTGAAAAAATATTTTTGGGAAGTACACGAGCCCTCGTCTCACTTGATTTTGCTTTTCCCTTTCCTCATCTCTCTCTCTTGATGCTCATCTCTATGACATGGCAAAAGTCCAAAAGACCTCGATTCGACTTTTTGGCTCTTACTTATAAACTTGTGTACATCTCTCTCCCTCTCTCTCTCTTGACATCTTTTAGTATTCAACTCATTCTAATTTAAAAGCTGTAATCTGTATACTACAAACTACACTGGGAGAAATATATAGAAAAGGGTGGTAGTATTTGTGATGGTGGTGTGTATAAATAAAAAAACTGGAGAGAGATACTACGAGGATTGTAACTGGTGTAAGTGCAAATGGCGACAACATAATAGTAGAGAATAATGAATGTAGAGTAAAATTGTACAGCAAAAAAATGGTGGCCATACATATTTTACATAGAGAGGGTGGATATGTATCTATTTAAAATATTATAATGGTGAAGAAAACCTCGTCATTGAAGCAAACTATAGACGAGGTGGACAAAATTAATGCCTTTGTTCAGCTGGTACTTGCCTTGCACTCTTTTTCTTCTTATTTTTTTTGTGTCTGGCAAAAGATGCTGGTTCTGGCTCTTTTATAAAATATAAATCCGCAATTGTTTGGTTACTTGAAGGAAGAGAGAGAGAGAGTTTTATATTATGTAACATTTATTTCTACGACTTGGAAAATGATGTAAAGCATTCTCTAACACAGAATTCCGAGGATAAACCGGCCCATAAATTACGATTATTTTGTGGATGAAAAATTGGGTACTACATACACATACACATCCTTCCCTCTTTTTTTGGTGTATAATGCACGCCTTTTTTTGCATAGAATCTCCTTTTATATATAGTCACCCATTTAATGATCACATGAATACAGACACCGAACAAATCTTGAGATGCTCAGAGTCAGATGAGAGAGAGAGCTTTTGAGGCAATCTGTCTAAGGAATGAAAAGAAGATTTTTTTTATAGATTATCTCATCTCTTTGTCGATTGTGGAATAAATACTAAACTTATCTTCCCAAATGGTATATCTGTACTACAGATACATATAGACCTGTACGCACTGTGTGTGTATAGAGAGAGAGACATAAAAAACGTAATAATTTTCATTCCCCTGGTATTCCTATAAATTTTCACCTCCTCGGCAAATTAATCTACTAACTACAAACGTACAAGCCATAATATTAAAAAAGATATGGGAGGCATGCAGGAATGATTCAATAGAGAGAGAGAGAGAGAGAAAAAAAATGATAAGAGGATCGTACGAGTAAGATGGTCTTAAATTATATGGAGAGCAAGAGGAAGAGGAAGACTAAGAGCCCTGCCTTGATTTTTAGGGAATTCAACTAGATTTTTGTAATGCCAATCCCATCACAATATTTTGTGAAAAGTATGGGCTACACTTTGATAAAAGACGAGCTCATTGTGGTATTTCTCATTTCAATTTAAATTGTGAGATAATTCAAACTTTGTACACTCTACGTTGATATATATATAATTTATATGTATATGAGAGGATACATGTAATTTGTATAGGAGGAAGTGGTAAAATAATGACGGAAAATAGAAAAAATGGATTATTTCATGAGTTGGATTGAGCACTGTCACAACCCGTCCAAGAAAAACAATTCCCTGCCTTTATTTTAAGCATTTTGTTCACCATTTGTGTCAAATTCCAATTGCTTCAGTACACATATACGTATAGACGGAATATGTACAGTAAAGTTTTTTTTACGTGCATTCTTATGGAGAGTTGAGACATTCATCCATATCCACCTTGTTTGCATTAGAAATCATTGAATGAGTCGATGAGAAGAAGATTTCAAGGAATGACTTTGCCTTGGGCCTCACTACATGGGCTGTGTAACATCCACCTTAGTCAATCTCAACTGTCGTCCTCTCTCTCTCTCTCTCTCTCTTCAATGCCAGTTTACTCAGTGGAGTTACTACGTGAATTTTATAATGGATTTAGTTTGCATCTACTTGAGATCATCTTTCTACAACTCTCTTTACACGTCTTTCTGGTATTTAACCAATCAAGGAGGGGGAGCCCATAGAGGATGAGGCCCTCTTTCTAATACTTGTACAGTACATTATCATTTTGAAGATGAATCATATAACAAAATTTAAACACATTGACCATCTTTGTCATATTTTTATATTGTGCAAGAGAGAAAAAAACTGTATTATGGCTGATGAAAGACAAGTTTTAAAAAGAACGGGCATTCTCGTACAGCTAAATTTTTACTTGTGATAGATTTGGCTATATAATCTGTAGGAAGATTTTTGTTTGATAGATCTGTAGCTATACATGTAAGTGTAAGGTAACTTATCAAGTTGCAAGGATAAACGACCGGCCTTGCTTTTTACGCCTTGTCGTGAGTATCGTGAGGATTTTATTCATCATGAAAAAGTGTGTACGGGGCGAAAGGTACAAACTCAAACTTTTGTGCAAGTCTCTCTCTCCCCATCTCCCCACTCAGTTTTTTTTATTCATCCAGATCATCAAGATATTAAAATTGAGTAACTCGGATTGAATTACCTGTTTCCTTCAGATCATTGAACAGCTCTACATTTTTCAGATAGAGAGACAAGAAAATTCTATTAAATTGATACGCCATTCATATTCATTATTCATATTCCGCAACAATATTTTGCTCTCCCCTCTCTCTCTCTTTCACCCATGATGCATCATGTGCAATAAATGGGGACTCTGATGACATTTTTTGTTTGACGAGGTTGTAAAAATTGTAAAAGGGAAAAAAATAAAATGTAAAAATTGTCATGTATAAAAAAAAGTATTGTCCTTGTACTCGTACTCTTGCCCATTTTGGTGGTAAGGCGATTAAATCTCCTGCTAATCTAGAGAGAGCTTTTGTGTGTCTACTCATGTTATTCTCATGCTGGGGGTATTCTTTAAAAAAAAGAACCGTTTTTAACAATGGAATCCCCCCTCCTCCCCTTCCAAATATATACATGTTGAGTGTTATGTTTGTTGTTTGTAATATTATTCTCTTTTTGCTTCCTTCCTTCACTCTTAAAATATTTTTGAATTGAAAGTAACTAACGTTGACATAATGTTCATTGTAATTCGTGGTACTCCAATGGACAAAGACCATTCAGATTCACACAACATGTAAATATGTGTATACATGTATTTTTATTGCGTAATGCGTATGGGGGTACCTATTTGGTACATGACCCAAGGAATGGATTCTTATTGGTTGAATACAATAAAGTTTTTGTAATATTGCATGAATTATGTATTGGATGATGACGACAAAATAATTCCTCTCTCTCTCTGTTTATGAACAAGTCCATAAAAATAACAATGACAGTCCCTCTCTTTTCACTTTACTTTAATTTTTGACATGAACCTTCTCATCATTTTCTTTTCTAGAAGAATTTACAACGTCAAAAAATTTCACATGATTTTCTTATGACAGTCATAACTTAAATAAAGTTTTTAAAAAATGGAGAAAAATAAATAAAAATTATTTTTCTTCAAAGACGTTCCAAGTTTTGAGGGGTTTGAAAAAAATATTACATAATAGAATTAAATTAATAGTGTACAAAATAAAATGGTAATATTTTTCATCATAAAAGTTTGAAAAGAATTGTTTATTTTTCTTGTACAAAATTCCTTGAACAATGAGAAGAAAAAATGGAGGGAGAAGAAGTAAAAGAGAAAAATATGAAAATGTAAATAATTTTATTTGAAGTACCCATCCCTCTAATAGTCTAATGACTATTTTAGTGAAATTCATTATTTTCTCTTACTTTCATCAACTTTTCACTGTAACTAATGATGAGAAAAGTACTCAAGAGTACTCTTGGCCATATACAGATTGATAATATATTAATAGAGAGAGAGAGAAAAAAATAAATGGCGGAGGGGATGAATGAAGAGGTAAAGAATGGGGTGCCTTATGAGGAGCCAAAAGTGTAAACCTGTGTTACGTGTCTCTTTCGGCATTTTTTAACAGAGGTTCATCATGGTTTTAAAAAGGAAATCAAAAGATAGAAAAGAATTTCAAGTCCTTTTCTTCTACACCCATTTCGTCTTCCTTTAATCCTCATCTCCCCATCTGTATATGGCTCTCTTTTACTTATTGTGGTCCTTCTCTAAATTTCAACGGAGAAATATGTAGTATGGAATGGTATACATTTTTGTATTTATGTGTTCACCACCGAGAAGCCTCCACATTTGAGACCAGCGTGTGTGTGTAATGGGAAAGAATGGTGGAGACCCTATCTCTATTTACATTTACGCACATTAACCCCCTCCTCTCTCTCTCTCTGTTATATTCCAGTTTGTATAAAATTATCACCACATGTGTGTCTCCTTTTCTTGTGAACCATTTGTGTGTGTTTGAGATTCACCTGCACTGGAAGACACTTGAGCGTCAAAATCTCTTTTTTTCCCTTCTCACTCAAAAGCCCACAAAAAAAAGAGTTGAATGTTGTTGATCTTTTTCTCAATTTATATATCTTTATTCATGACGAGTGCCTCTCTCTCCACACTCTTAAGTGGTGGTGACGATTAGGAGAGACGTTGATTTGAACATGTACAATAAATTTTGGTCTTTTTGACAATTATTTTTTTTAAATATCTCCACCAACTTTTTTTTCTTTAGTTACTCAGAGTAAAAGTTGTTCACAGTTAAATTATTGCCAGTAGAACACATTGAGAGTTAAAAAAAATGGGGAAGGCACATTCAACTCGTTTTTTTTGTAATTTAGATTCGTTACAAAATTAAAGAGTTGCATCTGGATGACTTGGCTTAACCAAAAAAAAAAATTTAAGCTACTTTATTTACACCTTTAGATATAACACAAGTTAGTTTTTTAACTCACTGAGTACATTTTTATTTTTTTAACCATTTTAAAATTAAGAGTGTGTGAGTTACACTTTAGTTTTTTTTTGAGAGAGGGGCTTCTCTCTGGGAGAAGAATAGAGGAAAAAAAAGATGGAGTTGATTAGGATGAAGGTGTCAGGATTTGAAACTTCTCCGTCAGCCATGCCGTGTGGCATGAGCCCATGAAAGTCTTGAGGGGCTTGTTTGGCTCTCAGTAATAATTTTCAATTCATGCGTTAAACAGTGTAGATAGGATTATCTTATCAGGAGAGAGAGAGAGAGGGAAGATTTTTCCAGACTATTTAAATCCCCCTGTCCCTTCTTCCTCTACATAATTTCCAATTGCCTCATTGATTTTTCCAATGTCACCAAAAAGTTAACCACTCAATTTTGACTCTGAGAGGGATAACAAAAAAAGTTAAGGTTGAGAGTAAAAAAAATGGTAAAATTGGGAGATTTGAATTGATTATACTCTTTTTTGCCTATACTCTGTATGTTTTATAAGGGCACTCAGAGACGGGAAAAAACGGGGTTTGACAGAGTTGTAAAGCCATCAAGGATTTAGTCGTTATCACCCAGGGAAAGTTTTTAATATCATTTTATCATGAATGTCACGTCATTTCCTACAAGTTGATGGAATTACTTACACCACCTTTTTTTTGATGGATGAGAGGGATCAACTACCTTTATATTTTGTTTAGTGAAAATAAACGCCCGCTTTTTTTGACAAATTGTAAAATCTACGGTTAAATTTAAATATTTCCTCCAACCCCTCTCAAAAAAAATTGTTTCACATGATTTAAAATTTTTGTCACACTTTGATGTCTCCTCCATCTCCATATGAAAGGTCAGGAGGGAAGAAACTTGCCTTGAAAAATAGGCGTGTCATGTCATCTCGGATATTTTTGTACAGAGGACTAGGTTGTGAGTTCCGGTTCCCGCGTAGACTTAATGATGATGACGATGACGCATTTTTCCTTGCTTCCTCACATTTTGCCCGATTTTATGGACCGTATCCAACGGACATGGTTAATGTTCTATGCTCTATCTAAAACTAGAACTCTCCTAGAAACTCTACACACTCAAAGACAAACAGAATAAAGGGAATCACTAAAAATCTTTTGACTACCCGTCACCCGTCCTACTGTCCTCTCCACAGAGAGAGATCTTTGCCATGATGAACCGACCAATATAAAAATCTCCACTCAATTTCTTCTTCCTAAAGAAAAACCACAATCATCACGTACAATTTGCACTCACTGTTACAAAAATAATCATGATACAAAAAGGAGAGACAGGGAGAAAAAAAATGGTGGTCATTTTATCTATGAAATATAACTCGCCATAAAAGATGTGAAAAAGAAGCTATAAAATTGATTAGCCAAGAAAAGCTACACATTTTATTATTCGTTACAGAGATGATGATGGTACACAGAAATATAACTTGTGTCTTAAATAAAATGATAAAAATCTTTTCTGGCTCAAACTTTCTTTCTCCTCATTTGTTAGTGTTGGTGTTACTAGTCATAGTTTTTTTGTGTCTGTGTGTAGAAAATAAATGAAGGATGCCAACTTTATTTTTGAATGAGAACTAATTCCTTACAATTCATTTTACAGTTAAAGTAGGAGAAAAAAATATACATACATTTTTTAAAGTGTAGATTGAGGTTAAGGGTAAATTTTCTTTTTGACAGAATTGGGCTAGTTTGTTCTTTTTTTAAAAAATTATTTTTCTTTTCTTATTTTAATTTAAATGAAAAAAAATCAAATGAATATTGAATAGAAATTTTTATAGTTTTTTTTACCCTGCCTCTTGTCATTTCACATTAAATTTATTTTGATCCCCCGTGAATATTCTATTTACGTGGTAGGCTCCATTTTTTTCCAAGAGAGTGAAAGGAGAAAGGGAAATTGTATAGAATTTGTTGCTCACTTGTAAAACCAAAAAGAAAAATTTGATTCAATTTTTTTGAGAGTTATCTAACTGATATACTTATACTTGTATCCCTCCATGTTACATAAAAAAGGTGAGGCTTTTTTTTCATCCCATTATTATTCAAAAGTCCATTGCCCTCCTTTGGTTCTTGTACAGCTAAACCAAAATCAACACATTCCGCTCCAAACTTTATTGGGAATTTTCATGGACCCTCTGTCTGGATGGGTATTGAAAAACTGGTACTCAAAATATTTTAAGAGTGTCTATCTCTACATCATGGTGACATATTGCAGTTAAAAATGTGAGGAGTGAAATAACTAAAAGTTTATATAGTCCAAAATATATAGATTACGTGTACACTGTATACTTCCTATTTCACGGTTTATCACTGCCACAGTCATAGCCTGTAGACTCTACAGTGTAGAGTGTACAATATTTTCTCATCCTTTTTTTAACTACTTGAGATTTTGTTTACACTGCAAAAGAAAAAAGTTACAAAATATTAATTGCTCATGCTAAAAAAATTATTTTTATTTTATGACTGTAAAACACATGATCCCGGCATAATTTTTACATTTATTTCAAGGACATGTTACAATATTCTTCTTTTTTTTTGTCTTGTCATTATTTTCTTCTTTTGACTTTCCTTCGTCCTGTTCGTTGACTTTGATCCTTGAAGATGAAGAGATATTTTGATTCCATTTGAAGATGAAATTTTTTTTAGTTAAATATAATAAGGGGAAGAGATTGAAATGTAACGGGATTCTTGACACAAACAATTTTCCATCCCTTTTTTTGACATGAAGTTGTCACGAGTCAAAATAAAAAACCGTCACGAGACGCACAGAGAGAAAAAGCAGCATGAATTCCATGGCTTTTCTCATAGAGTTAACAAAGAACAGAAAAAAAATAATTTTGTTTGCTCTTGATATTTTGAAGGATGATACACACAAA
This sequence comes from Arrhopalites spinosus, assembly GCA_034700945.1. Lineage (NCBI taxonomy): Eukaryota > Metazoa > Arthropoda > Collembola > Symphypleona > Arrhopalitidae > Arrhopalites > Arrhopalites spinosus. The sequence goes on from JAQIVZ010000086.1 coordinate 22,067, forward strand.
AAAAAAGATTCCAAGATCTGTTTTTAGTTTTAAATATTTTTTCTGTACTTGAATGATGCCTTACGTTTGTTTCAAGACATGAGAATAATATTCGCTACGATGTAGAAATTAGAATGACAGACAAAAAAAATTAAAATGGTTGGAATGCGTGAAAAGGCCAAAAGGCGATTTGAAAAAATACAAAGTCACATTTTCATATGGGTCGAGATATTCAAGAATTATTTTAAAAAATAAAATGAGAGCTCTGTTCTGTCACTATGAAATGGAGGAGATGGAGATGGAGTGTAAAAGGCAGTCTAAAAAGAGGGTGGCGGAATGACTCGACTGTATTGCCGAGATGGATATGAAAATGCCATCTGATCCGGGAAAAGTTTTTTTTTGGGCTCTTTCATTCCGATACTCATACAGCGGTCTTGTTTGTCTATAGACAAAGTTTTATGATAGAGAAAATATCATGGCCTTATAAGCGTATAATTTCATATCACCAGTGCCGTTTCACCGTGTCCCGGCATTTTCTTTGAATGGCATTTTTTTTGGGAAAGTTATACTTCTTGCTGAGCTTTTATATTCGGCCTTCTTCTTGTTCTCTGTACTTTTACTTGTATTGGGATCTCTTAAGTTATAAACTCTGTCACACCAATTGACATTGTAACACAATGCACATGTGCTCATCCTTGAGCACTTTGTTTCCTTTGAAAATTTATTTTTGTCAATCTCATCAATCCAATCCCCTTTTACATACCTTCATCAATTCTTCTTCTTCACTGCCAATGTAAAATGGACACTTTTTATTTTTTCAGAGGACAAAAAAAAACAAGCTAAAAATGTTAGTAGAGCATGATTCCATTTTTTTATTGTAATATCAAAATTCCACAAAGAAAAAAAGAATTGAAGGGCAAAAAAAGTGCTGGTATATTTGTAAGATGGAGGATGAAAGAATGTATAAAAAGGTCTAAATTTATCTTATGATATAGATATGTATGTATATAGAGAGAGAGTCCTTGCCATCACAAAATGGAGAAAAACTTCTCCCGATGAATTCCTTTTATCGTTAACCTTTAACCATCATTTTTGCCTTGCTTTTACTCTACAGAAAGCTATCATGAATTCATGGACAATGGGATGGAGAGTGAGTGACGGCTCTCAAAAAAGGAAGAAAATCAATAAAATCATTCAACTGTCTCCATTTTCTATTGCAGAATACAAGTATTATCCTCAAAAAATATTTGTAGCCAAAAAATCCACCATCTTTAGCTTATGCACTGTAGATTGTGCTTCATCTTTTTTATGAGTCAAGTTTCAAGTTGGAAAATATTTTGAAAATTCATGTAAAAAAATCATGAAATGTAACTGGTGCGTATGGGAGGATGAGACAATAAAAATAAAAAAAAGTTTGTTTGTTAGTAAGAAATAAAAAGGAAAGGAGTGGATTTAAATTGGGAGGATTGTCGTCAAAAAAAAAAGAAATAAAAAGAATTTGGCTGTGGTATGGAATGGACGTAAGCAAGTAGTAGCATTGTCATTAGTCGACAAGTATTAGGGGAATTGTTATGAAAATTAAGGGAAAGAAGGGGAATAATGAATGCGGTTTTCCTGTTTGAAAATAACTGGCAATAAATTACTCAAGTCTTATTTTTCTCTATACTCATTCAACTGCCATCCTCCATTGGACAACCAGAGAGAGAGAGAAGAGTAAAAAAATCCATTGATGCATTGGCATTACTGAGTACACAACCTCTGATTTATGTGATTTGCCATTTACGGCAATGGGTGTGTTCATTCTTCTTCCCTTGCCCGGCCAACCTCTTGGACTTGAGTTCGTGTAAATGTGAATTTTTCTCTCTTTTTCCAACAGATTATACAACCCTCATTTTTCTCAACTCTTTCCTACTTCAGTCTCATCCTAGCATGATCAACCATGAGGGACATTATCTGGCCCCTTTTTGAGACTTTTATCCATGAAATGGAGTCATGAGCCAATGAATTGCAAAAAAAATAATAATAAGATATAATGGACATTACAGAAAAAGACATGGAATTTTATAATCTTTTTTGCGACCCCATTGGGGAAATCTCACTTTGCATTGTTTTTGTTTCTTCTTTTTTTCTTTGAGTATTAACAAAATGGATTTGCCAGTGGATTATTTTTATCCACAATTTTTTGTGCATTCATCATCCTCTCCTTAGTTTGACTATCTCTAAGAGAAAAAAATTCTCATGTGGAGAGAGGGAGAGAAAATAAATGGAGATGGATAAATGGGTAGAATAATGGAGGTTGGGATCCAAATTTTTTGGGCTGGAGAAGAAGGTTGAAACAGTGGCAGACGATTAGAGTTAAATGAGAGTGTTTTGTTCCAAATAGGGAACAAATAATTTGTCTCAACTTTTTCCTAAGTCAACTCCTCAATGCTCAGAATCTTCTCTCTCTCTGCTTAAAGTGTAAAGGGGGATCCTCCTCCTATTCTTTATCTTGGTCGTATCTTTTCAGTTCACTAAAACTAAATTTTATAGCTATTGAATTTTACACTCTTCAACTTAAAACTGAGAATAAAGTACAAGGGAACACAGAGAACAATATAAAAGGCCCTAAGATGGCCTTTGACGCTCTCCCTCTCAAGATCCTCGTGCTCAAATTCATCTCTTTCACTTCATCCGTCTTTATTTTCTATTGTCTATTTTATCTCTCTTGTGTACTTTAAACCTCCTCTCCTTTATTTTTATCCTTGTAAGGTCTCAAAATCTGGTTGAGGATTTTTTGGGGGTAAAAAAATCTTTGTGACTTTAAATTGTTTGAGACAAGAAAACAAGATTAAATACAGGAGCTGGCGTGATTTCCATTCATGTTTCGACTCATAAGACATGTAACATGGGGGCCACTCTTTTTATTGTACAGTAATTTGTCCATATTCCACTCATGGTCGTGTCCTTGTCCACAGCGTGTGAGGGGAGGGGGGAGTTGATGGAGAAGTGTGCAAGGTGTAAGTGAGATTCTTTTGTGAAAGTTGTACAAGATCTCCCCCCCCCCCCTCTCGTTTTTTTGGTAGATCTACAAGATGAATAAAGTCAGTAGCCACATGGCATTCTTTTTATCCAATCAAACTTGACTATTCTTCCATTCACTTTGTAGAGAGATAGAGATGAAGAAAAAGTTGAGAGAAGTTTGAATAACTTTTCCTTCCGTTTTCCTTCCTCTCTCAACATCCTTAAGATTTTTGTTTGATACTTGTTTTTTTTCCCGTCAGCGGGTAGAATGACTCGGAAATAGCATCAAAGATAGAAATGGATAAAAGTGAAGGCCGAGAAAAAAAAAGTTTTTTTCTATTCATTTCCCTCTGACTTCCTTAGTCTCTCTCTCTCTCTCTCTGTCTCAGCCCCGCTACTTTCTTTCTAGTGAAATGGATGCTGAAAATGTTGAGTCTTATGCAAGATTTGTACATGCTCAACTTTTCATCTTTTTTCAGCTTCTTCTCTCTCTCTCTTGTTCTACATGACTGGATTTGAAAAAGTTTTTTGTTTTTACTCCCTAAAATTCGTTGTGTGCGGCCACCAAGATTTTCTCCTATTTTTTTTTACTTTTGTCCTCTCTGTTATTCACTTTGTGCTGTGCTTCTTTATACAGACAAAGATTTTGAACTCATTATTGTGTGCCATAGATATTTTTCTCTGGTAACTGAATAGCTGTAATTACGGTTCATTGGTTTTTTTTTACATTTCGAAGATAACAATAAAGTGGTGTCATTTACATGTTCCTTTTTGTGTAAAAATGAAACAAAAAAAATTTCATTTCCCCAAAAATCGACGCATACATTTTCCGTTTCAATTTACTCGTAGAAAACGTAAAATGTCTCATAATGTCTTTGAATTTGAATCTGTAAAGATTGTCAAGACATTTTTGGGAGAGAGTGAGAAAATGTGTTAAGATTTGTCTCGAGTTTTTTTTGGCATGTGTCACTCTTCCTCTCCCTGACTTTTATACAGAGACAATTCAATTTGGAGAAAAAAGTTTTTTTTGTGTGTTATAGACAAAAGTTAATAGAGAAGGGATAGGAGATAGGGAGGGAAGATGCACTTTATGCTAATGTGGATGCTAAAATGGGGAAATGCATATGGAGGATGGAGAGAGAGTTGACTTCCTGTTCCCTCCATCTCCATCAAGAGTTTAATGTTATGGAGAGAGACTGGTAGCTGGTGCCTTTATGGAAATGGGTAACTCACCCCATCGTGTCATTTATGTCACTCAGAGAAATTCAATCCGAAGGGTTTCAACGTAAAATGAAAATTTTTGGCTGATCTTCCTTTAGTTAGTCTAATGGATGGTGGTTTTGAGATGAGTTTTGTACATCTTCTCCTCCTTTCCTTACATGTACTCTGTAATGGATAGGCCGAGTTGAGACACAAAAGCGTGAAAAAGAGTGATGATATATTGTTTCTCTCCAGATGACACTATACATTCTACCATGTGTTTGATTTAGATTACTTTCTTCTTTTTTTGAAAATTTCATCTCTGTACTTTTTACATGTTAAAACCCAACTCACAAAAGGTGAGAGCTTATTTTTATAAAGCCAAATAATTTATAATAAAATTACGTGTCTCTCTATAGACTATAGATATCAAAATAAAAAATATTTTTGTTGACTCTGGTTTCGTTCGTTGACCCCTCTTTATAAAAAAATAAAGGTGGCCTAATTGGAAGAGACGTTAAATTTTAGTGGGGTGTCCCCCACTATATTTTATTGTAAGGGAGATTGTCGAAAATTTTGTAAATGTGGCCCATCCTTAATAGAAGAATTCTGAGGTAGAGGCAACTTGTTAAGAAAGAAGGGATTATTGGCACGACTTGCCTTGGTTGTCTTTACTAATTAGCAGAACATAGAAGCCATTAGGACCTCCCAATTTGTAATGGATTAAAAAGGAATGAGAGGCAAGACACACACAAAACATTCTTGGCATTTACATGGTGATTCTCCCTCTCTACCGTGTAACCTACTCTCTCCTACCAAGAGACGGTTTGTTTTGTGAGAGAGAGCCGGTAGGATGATGTTAGTGAATTTAAAATATTTTAAAATCAAATGTTAGAAATGGAGAGCCTTTTTCTCATTCTCTGCCTCTTGAACTAAAGAGAGAGAGAGATCCTTCCTGTCTTGTCCCTTGGACTCGTCAAGATGAATGGAGAAGGAAAGAGAGGGAAGAAGGGAGGCAGGTAAATTGAAACGTGATGTCTGTTATAATGTTAGTTTTAGTATGCCACTAAGGAAGCAACGAGACGAATGTAGTTAATAGACGAGACGAATGTATGTATCAAGTACTCAACATATTCCCCAGCTCTTTCATCTTAACATGCAACCAATTCTATGAAAAATCTACACACTCCCCCCCTCCCCCTCACTCTTGTATTTATGTACTCTGTCATATCCCCAGCCTTATTTTTTTCTTATAGTAACTCCATTTCTGTATTGACTACAAGGGGAGGGGGGATTTGTATGTTTTACACATTTTGTGCTTGTCTTCATATATGACTCAGAGAGGGGAAGTACATAGTGTGAAGCCAAAAATATCTTTGGAACGTCTTGGAGAATTTAATGAGCTTCTCTGCCAAAATCATGTAGTCACATTGTACAATGTGAGTGTGCTTATCACATGAAAGAGAAAATGTACAGGAGGAAGTTGTGAATATATTATGTGTATAGTTGAGACTCTAGTTGTACTCATGGAGTTGATTTCATGGAAGGCATTGCATTGGATAGACCATAAGTAGACTGATTATTTGTAAGATACAGGCGATATGACATGTAAAGATACACACAAGAAAAAAAAACTGTGACAGCCTCGTTTTGTACACACAAGCATTGCATTACCAATTCGTCCAACTTGAACTAATATGTGACGTGAGACAAGAGTTTTGTACCAAAAAAATATCAAAGCTCTCTTCTCTGTTGTTGTACGTGTATCTTCAAAAATTGCTCGCATCCAAAAAATCAACCCATAGTCAAGTCACTACTACGAGTACGAGTACGAGTTGTAGTAAAGAAAGAAAGAAAAAAACAGAATTTTTTACAAAGCTTCAAACTTTAAAAGTTGATGGTACAAGAGCACGGGGCAAATGCTCGTAAAAACACCCTGACTTCCTCTCTCTCTCTCTCTCTCTCTTAGCCGTTAATGTTAATTCAAATAGAAACTCAAATTTCTCGACTCTTTTGCAATCACAACGGCAGGGACTGTACAGTTCCAATGTAAATTTATGGTATGGATATTTAACATGGAGAAAGAGAGAGGGAAGAAGGGAAGGGTGCAGGGAGGGAATATTTGGTTGATGATGTTCACGGAGAGATACTTGTCTAGTGTTTTGAGAGAGAGAGAGTATTAGTGTGTATTACTGTATTATTAAAAAAAGACTCCACGTGTTCTTGAGGACGCTCCTACTTCTCTCTCTACATGTTAAAATACATGTTAAAATGTATAGGCATAGAAAAAAATAGTATAGGAGCACAAATGACGTGATGAGTGCTAGAGAATATTTTCGCACCCCCGCTCCTTCTCTCCAAAAGTATCATAAAATTGCTGGATGACGATGACTTGACGACGAAAGGAGAGACAAGGGTGGAGGACCAAAAAACAGACTCAAGAAGGGCAGGTAGACAGCAGACACATCACATTATGTAACTCTACAAAATAAGGAAATGATACACATAGTCTCTCTCTCTCCTCCACTTGGCATAACTCCCTCACCCTTCCAACCTCTTGAATGTATCCTTCTTTTTTACAAAGTTAAACTTACTCGTACCACCTTTTCCAAGTTGTTTACTCTAAACTGTGATTCTCCATTTTTCACAATTTTTACCTCCGTCCCTCATCATCCTCGTCTTGGTCGTAGTAAAATACTACAGACTAAAATGGAGATGAGTGCCTGTGTGTCTGTATAAAAGAATTGTGTGGCTTGTTTCGGGTTTTTTTTTGTTGTTGTGACATATTTGGTGAGGAAGTAGTATTTCGTTTGTTGCACATTCTGTACTCGTGCAAGTGGTTAGTAGTTAACTTGCAATGAGGACCTTATACGAGAGCGAGGGTGAAATTCATCCCACGCACACTGTACCACCAGAGGTCAATCGGCCTCAATTAGGTGGTAATGGTTCTCTTCGTATCTCTCCACTTACACTCCACAGCGAGTTCAACCCTTATGTACACCTTAATAACTATGTGCTATTCATTGTTAAATCTCTGACACGACAGAAGAGAGAGAGATTTTCTACTGATCATTTTTACTCTTCTTCCCTTTGGGAGTTGTTGCATTTTTTGGCAGTCCCCCCCCCCCCCCTATACTTACCTTCTGCTCTATCCCCGCATCTCATCTCATCTCTTGTGGTGGAATAAATGTTTTGTATTATATCTATACAATATTTATTTTCTTCTTATTTCCTTCAATCTCTCTCTCTCTCTCTCTCTTTCTTTTGGTTTGTCCTTTTTTACTAGGAGAAGTTGTTTTTGTGATGGTTAAGCGTAAGTTTTACTTCCAGTCTCTCTCTCTTTTGTATCTTGATGCTCATGTCAATGTCAGTCTTGGAGTAAAATATACAACCACGAATTTAGCTTCTCTCCTATCATTCATGTACATCACCAAAAAAAAGTATGGACTACCTGTCAGACTTGAGAGCAGGTTGTTGTTGTTGCTTGCAATATTGTTGTATTTTGGAATGTATTTGTATACATCCCATGGAGTCTAATATTTCTCTCTTTTTTTTACTTGTTGTCTCTCATTCAAATATGGTTCCTTCCTTTTTTCCTTCTGTACAAGAAACAATGATTAAATTTAATCAATTGTAAAAAAAAGTCATCACAAATTCACTTGGATAATTAAATTAATGACAATCAATATAAATGAGAGGGATTTTGTAATAAATTACTGTTTACTTTGCCTTTTGTTCATGTCTACGAGTACACTGATACTCCACCTCCAATTTTGTCATTTGGTCAACATGGATTGACCATTAAAAAATTCTCTTTTTTTTGTAATCAACTTTGTTTGCTTTTGGTAATGACAATCTATTTTATTTTTTTGCTGTTTGTTTACATCACATCCACATGAATGGACCATACTATGTTTGGAATAATTTATTTAACTGTGAACTGGTTTAGGAAAAGTAACGTGTGAAATTGTGCAAATTGATATGAGTGAATTTTTTGAGGGGAGGGAACATGGAGATGGTGTAGACCCCTTAGTGGTAGGTACTTTATAAGATAAAGAGGGAAAAAAAGAGTTTTGTGGAGTTGATTGATTGTCTCTTGTGTCATGAAATTCAATATTGTGGGACAGGAAGCGAATATATCAACAACCCACGACTCATCATCAAGGAGAGATTGCAAAACCTACACTCATAATTTCCATTTCTTGATTCCATATCAATTCTTTTCTTAAATGTCATTTATTATTATTATAACTGTTATACATTACATAAATATTTTTAATATTATTTTTGTAACTGGTCAATTTTGAATGATATTTTTCTCTTTCAATTGTCATTCCCAGCATTTTATTTACTCTCTCTGTTGTGCAGATAGATTTTTTATTTTAGTGGCTGATTATTATTCCATTTTTTACTGGTTTGCATCATGTGCATAATATTATTTAATTTTTTTTGACTGCACACAATCCAAGAGACAAAAGAGGAGGCTGGTGGTTGGAGTTTAAATTTTTTTATATTTTATGATAATTTATGTGCGGAGGAGTTGTACGAGTACTTTGCTGTTTCTATTTTTTTCTAGTCTGTTTTGTAATGAAAATTTGGCTGATTGTGATTTTCTGCATAGTGCATACACAAGAATATACATAAGAAAAAAATGGGAAATGTATGAGCAAGCATGTGGACCGGCATATTAAAGTGGTTAATGTCATCATATGTTTTTTCCCCTTTGCAAATGTTCTCACAAAATAATTTCCTTTACAAAGAACAAGAGGGAAACAAAAAAAAGTCATGCCGACGCAAACGTGAACACCTACGATGATGATGAAGCCATGAATGTTCCCATTTTGTACTTTATATTTTATTCGTGGGTTGAATATTTGTTTAAGTATTTACTGAGTATGTACCCCCCCCCAAAAAAATCTTAAAAGATTTTATACAATGAAAAGAATCCTTTTTTTCCTCTTCTTGTTGCTTCTCAATTCTCATGTTTAACATTCCCTTTTGATTTGAACTCGATTTCAATCCAACAAATTATTCACCAGCTCTCTCGTAGAAGATCAAAGGAATTTTTTTGATTGTAAGAAATATCTTCATGTACTACGGATACTCGTACATATGTACCTACAGACTACATATGAAATTGTATATGGGTAGACACACATTATGAGAAAAGGATTTTAGGGAGGACATGGACATGATGTAGGTAGTTTGATGGTCATTTGACCCTTGACGTGAGGATGGAGTGCATGTAAAATAAAAATGTATTGGGGATAGTTCAAGAAGCCGTTGATGGATTGATAAATACACAGAGGAAATTTTTTGGTGGTACTCATTGATGGGTGTGGGCTATTTTGTCTAATGAATTGAATCTTTTTTCTGTTACAGGCATTTCAATTGACTGGTCCGACCATGCCTTGTGGTGGCCCGAACGAAACATGTGGCTCACACGAACCAGGTTTACTCTTGACCAGTATGGTGTCCAGGCGGATGCCCTCCTTTACTTTACTCCTGTCCATAAGGTGAATAATTATTTCTACTCTCTCTCTCCCTCCCTTTTGAAATCTATTGTTATATGAAACTTGCATAAAAATTCTTTCATTCATTCCCAAATCCTCCTCCAACCAGCTGATTCTCTCTCTCTCTCTTTTGACCTTAACCATTTCAGGGGAGTTGGAATCATAACAACCTTCAATGTTAAACCAACAATCCTTTTATACTTTCTCCCATTCTTTTATTTATTATTATGCCTAAATTAAAAATGACACCTTTGCCACATTAAATTACATTGTACAATTGTAAATCCCTCTACAATTTATTTATCCTTCATCTTCCTTCCCCCCTTTGGTGTCTTGTGTCCAATTCTTTTTCCATTTGTTTTGGATCAAAATAATCCCCAGATTTTTTCATTCAAATATTTGTACTGTAGTGAGAATTGAATTTAGTTCTATTTTTTTGAATTGTTTTGTAAGCAGCTGATTTCTATCAAAGAATTGAATGACTAACTCGTCATTTTAAAAATACCTTGATTTTTTTAAATGGAGAGGTACTTTATATAAAGTAGAATTTAGTTTTGACTGTAGATTGTGAGAGAAGTGGAGGAGGAGGGGGGAGGAGAGGATGAAGCTGGTTTGAAACTCAAGTATCATAAATTTATATAAAAGAGTTGGCTTACTTAAATTCTCTCTCTCTTCCTTTTTCCTCTTCAAATATTGAGTTACCATTCGGATTAACTTTCCTTGAGAGGTGAAATGTCAAACATTGAGGCAAGATTAATTGCTTTGTAGAAAAAAAATAAATGTTTTCAATCCAAACTGAATTTTTGATCAAGATATACGTTTTTATTGTAGACTAAAATTTAAAATATATTTTTAAAACAACGTTAAACGTAATGTTCAATTGAGAGGGCGGTGCCCATATCAAATTTAATCAATAACAATAAATATTATGGAACTATTTAAACTAGAGTTATTTCTAAAAAACAAACTATCATTTTTCAAGAGCAAGGAAAATTAAATTTAGTCATTTTTGAAGGTAGTTAGTCATTTAAATAACGTTAAATTTTTAAATTGCATTTAATAGAACTTAAATAATTTATTTTACATCCGTGAATAAGAATTCTGCCAAGAAATTATACCAGAATTAACTTAAATGTTTTATTAATGATTAAAATTATTAATTTTATTAATCTTGTAATTTTTTTAATTTATGTACAGATGCTCCGGGTACAATTACCAGATCGAAGAACGCTGGACTGTAAAGTGGATTTTTCTATCAAAACTTTTAATGCTGTTGTTCAACTGTGTAAAGAATTAGGTAAAAAAAATTAATTTTTATTTATATTCTCTTTTTCAACAGGTGCCTCACCTGTATCATCTCTCCTAATAAATTACTCAAGTCAAGTCATAAAAAATTTCATTTTTTCAAACCACAAAAAATAATTTTATTATTCATCTCATAATTTCGTCTAAAAAATTCGAGGTTTCAATTCCACATTTAATATTTTGTTCATTTTTATTTTTTATAAATATTAAATAACAAAAAAAAGATAAAGAGTGACTTGGATGTCAACAAAAAAAACTCAAACTCTTGACTTACAAACTAAAAAAACTACCTACGTCGATTCACGTATCACCGTGGTTTATTTTTATATCAGTCATTACGAACAACTCCAAAAAAAACTTTTTCGGCATTGGCTAATCATAACAAAGATAGTCATATCTGGACAAACCACTAATGCATTTTATGAGGATTTGAGTCACCGATAAATTCCCAAAAAAATATACTCAATGTTACATTGATGCGCAAAATGTTGGCCATTGGCCATTTAAAAATTAATTTCTGTGGAAAATTACATCAAATTTGACTTTGATATATGAAGAGCAAGTTCAAGTACTTTAAATAGATTGTAGATTCCATATTAAATATTTTGGACAGATTAAAATTGTCAACTTGAATTACAAAGAAGAAATGGAGCTTTTTTTTGTTAATGGAGAAGTCTAATAATTTAGCTGGATAATATTTGCATGGTTCTACTCCATTTGCTATCGAGTTCAAGAAATAAGTTCAAGGTTTAAGAAAAAAAATATGATGATGGATTACAAAACTAAATTGTAATTCATAATTTTTCATATCTCTTGAACAAAAATTGGGGGGGGGGGGGTTCCAAGAGTTTGATGACACTCTTGGGAACCGAGTCAGTGTATCTGTATTATGTTCCACTATTTATTCATGAGTTCCCCGAAACTTCATCATTTATGGTACAGAAAAAATATATAACCTTCAGTTATTTACATAAAGACATGGAGAGAGTTGTAAAGATGAAAATGTGTAACAAAATATTTATTCTTTGTCATAATTGACTTGAAGGGAAGCTCCTCTTCCCAAAAATTATCTCAAGTTATTTATCTAACAAAAGTGTGCAAAAAAAACAGACACACAGTGCAAATTATGACTCCGTTGTGTCATTTTTCTCACGACAAGAATCTTTTGCAAACTTTTGAGAATTATGAGCTTGACTTGAGTTTCAAAAAAAAAGTTACTTGATTCTTTGTCAATTCATTTTTCTTATCTCTCCCCACATTTATTTTTACAAGAGAGTCGTCGTCTGTACTCATAGCCAACAAAAATATTTTTCGTGTCATTACTCCGCCAAATGGTTCCATTTTCCATTCCATTCATGAGAGAGAGAAAGACGGAGAAGGGGGGGGGGAGGATTTGATGATTTTACTGTGGCACAATTAAATAAAAAAAAGTTAAAGTAGTTTTGAGATTGAGCATAAAGAGACAAGAAAAGTTTCTTTGGAGGGGGGAGGAGGGGGATTCCAATTAGATACTTGGAATGCTGTCCACGACAGTTATTTGATTATTAGAGAAGATAATCTTGTCTAGTCCAGTGTTTATTGCATTAAGTGTGTTTAGTTTACGAGCTCGTAATTGGTAAATAATTGAGTGCACTGAGAGGGCCCTTATGAGAGAGGGGGGAAGCATCAATTTAATGGAGCGTTGAATAAAAAAAAGAGTCATTCAGTGGGTTACGTACTGAGGATAGTTTTAATGTTTGATATAAAAAAAAGTGTTATAAAAAAAATAAAAAAAAATGGAGCCATAATATGTTTTTCCAGTGGATTATAATCATGTCAAGACACATACGTACAAGTTTTATGTTTCATTCCAAGTTGGTGTGAAACAACTACGTGACCAGATTGACACCTCCATTTGATTCCATTCAAAAAAATTAAAAGTATCAAGTCACACGTTCATGTTATATAAAATGTTTTAAGTCTTTTATTCTCTCCCTGTGCTTATTATGTGTCCATGTTTATTTTCTTTTAGTTTTTTTTATTAGAAATAAAATGATATTACTTTTTTTTATTTAAAATTAATTTGAATCAAGTTTTACTTTCAATTTTTATTCATCCTCTTGAGTCTTGAACGGTTTTCTATGTATTTTATCTGTATATCTGTAATTCAGATGGATTTAAGTACAGATCTGCCTTTTTTCTGCCTCCTGTTCTGTAGTCTCGGTTTGATTTTTTTTTTGATGAAATATTTTTGTTTGATGTTTAGGAAATGGGTTGTGTGTTAAGGGATTAATGTTGACAAGGGATATTAAATTTTGGAGAGGTGATGGTGAAAATAAATGGTGTGGGATTGGGATCGGCAGAGAGAGAGAGAGAAGTGTGGTGCTGACAGATGTTGATAGGGTCAATTTTGATATGATAAAATAAAAATCTCTGTTTTCTCTGTTACATCTGTCTTGTCAATTTTTAAATTGACGGCTACAAACTTTTTTTTCTCCTCCTCCATTGAATTTGACTAGCTTGTGTGTGTGAATAATTTGAAACAATTTATCATTCAAAAGAACATGTAAAATATTTTAATATTCGGCTTTTTTGACTAATTTGAGTAATTTATTAGAGTTGGAGTTGGAGTGTCCATATTAATTAATGTTGATGTTAATTGTAAATTAATAATGAATGAATTGAATTTAATTTACAGGGATAAGACATCCAGAAGAATTGTCATTTTGTCGACCATTGACACAAGAGCATTTAAAGCAAAATTATCAACAATTAAGAAATCGAAAGATAACACATCAAGAGGAGATGAGTCGAGGGAGATCACCGTTGCCTCCACCGGATACAAATACTTTCATAGCCACAGCCAATTCTAATGGGTCCATGTACAGTCGACACAATCATAGTACGGGAAGTAGTAGTAGTAGTGGGAGCAGTACTAATGGCTATGGTGAGAGATCTTCCTTCATCTGTGCTCCAGTTCGATCCCCCTCCAAGACAACTCCAATCAGTTCTCCCATGAGGTGAGTCTCTTCATTTTTGAATAATTAAAATGTAAAATATTATTATTCAAAAACAATTTGTCATTTTTTAATAAAATAAAATAAAGCTCTGGTGGAAGTGGCGGTTGGCATTCTCATTCCAATCAAGCCTCACCCTACAACACGATGAATATGAATGGCTCCTACTCACCGCAACCTTTATTAAATGGTGTCAATGACATTGACGTCGATGCCTTAGCTCAGAGTCCTCCACAACTTCCAAATGATATCCGAACCAGAATGCTCCGACCCAAAAATTTAGTCGAAAGAGCACGCATTAATGTCGCGTAAGTTTCCTTTTATTTTCCATCAACTCTTCCAATTGTTTTTTAATCTTGTTTCAAACTTTCATTATAAATTACAAATCATATGCAAAAAATTGAATTTCCTCTATTAACTCTGTTATGTAAAAGATGAGAGTTCATAGTGTGTGTGGGGGTTATGTAAGATAGAGTGAAGTGTAGGAAAAATGAAATTACTCGTCCAAGTTAAATTTTGTAATAATGAAATGGACGATGAGTATAATAAACTAGTTAAACGGTAAATTATTGCTGTTAGTCAAATTGGCTCGTTTCCGAAATTGGAAATGGAATTTTTGCAAACTACAACTTGTCTCCTTTTCTTGACAGGTAGGCGGATACTCTTTAAAAGTCCACCACTTTTACTTGTCTTGTTAGAGTCTCTCTCTCTCTCTCTCTCTCTCTCTCTTGTAAAAGTAATCGAGAGTCAATCTTCTCCAATGACAAACTCAATTACCCTTGTAATAATTGAATACATTATTTTATCCCATCATCAACAAGACTAAAAAAATATTTTTTTAAACAAGATGTGAAGATTTTTAAGGGGCAGGGGCGTTCGCTTTATTTTATTCTCATCTTTTTTAACTTAATTTTTCTGTATAGGACACAACAACTCTTTGCAATTATTTTTTTAAAATGCAAATGCATAATCTCTGTAAATGCACTTTAGTAAAAAAAAAGACAAAAATTGGAAAAATTCAACAAAGTTACTACAAATTAAAGGAAAATGGAATAAAAATGATTTTGGTGTGTTTTTTTGGGAAATTGCAGATGGTTGGACTCATCATTGTCGATTATGGAGCAAGGAGTACGGGAATTTGATACATTACTACTCCGATTTAAATTTTACTCCTTTTATGACCTGAATCCCAAGTATGATGCAGTGAGGATTAACCAATTATATGAACAAGCAAGATGGCAACTTCTCAACGAAGAAATTGAATGTACAGAAGAGGAAATGCTCATGTTTGCAGCCTTACAAGTAAATCCACTCAAAAAACACAAACATTTTATGACTTTCTTGTCCCTTTTTAATTTATCCCATTCATTTTTATTCTTCTTCTCTTGTTAATTCACATAGTGAAGAGTTTGAGTGAATGATTGTAAAAATTAAATGTATTTTTTTTTATAAATTCACAGCTACAAGTAAATTTACAAGTAAATGTGCCACAACCTGAGATAGGCTCTCCAGCAGAAGATGACATTGATGCGGCTTTAAATGATCTACAGATCACACTTGAAGGCTCTACAGTGAATAATAGGAACATGATGCATGCACCAGAATTATCCGAAAGCTTACGAGTCATGAAGTAAAATAAAAATATTTTAATACAGATTTATTACATAATATAGTCACATCTGTCTTCTTCTCAAGATTAATGTTTTTATACTGGGGCAACGCATCTTGTACAATAAAAATTCTTTTTATTTTACTTTTAGACCAAAGAAGTTTACATTGAAGGCATTCAAAAAGTACCACGTGACGTGTCGTGACCTGTACATGAATTTCCAGAAGGCAAGAGGAGACACTGAATCTTCATTTTCAATTAGTTTAAGGGGCTGTGAAGTTACACCGGATGTCAATTTATCCCAAGGGAAATACGGCATCAAGTTGGAAGTACCCGGACCGGACGGCATGTCTGAGTACTGGATCCGATGTGACTCGGTATGAGACTTTTTCTCTTTTTTTGTTGAGTGAGTTTATGTTTATGAGATAAAAAAACCCTCTGGATCCTCTCTCCTCCTCCTCTCTCTCTTTATAGAGATGAAGTTTTTGTATAAATGAATATGTACATGGGGGAGATGTCGTTTTGGCTCTTGGCCGTATAGTTTTGTGTGTTGGGAAGGGTAAACAAAAGTAGATAATCTATTTTGATGATGTGTTTTTTTACAGGAGGAACAGTATGCCAAGTGGATGGCGGCATGTAAATTAGGGTCAAAGGGTAAAACTTTGGCCGACAGCTCTTATGAAACAGAAGTAAAAACGATTCAAACATTTTTGGCAATGCAACATCGTTCTCCTACACCAGCCATCAATCCCTCCTCTTTTGAAATTACGCCACAAGATTTTGTAGCTCCAAGATTCCTCAAAAAAATCAAAGGAAAGGTCAGTTACTTTTTGTATTTTTCTCCATATTTTATTCCATTTTAAATTAAATATTTAAAATGATACTAAAATAGTTTTATTTTTATTTTTCAGTTGACACAAAGAATTTTAGAAGCACATGCAAATGTAAAAGATTGTAATTTAATTGAAGCCAAGATGAACTACATAAAAGCATGGCAATCCCTTCCAGACTTTGGTCTCTCACTTTTTGTAGTCAAATTTACGGGACAGAAAAAAGATGAACTTTTGGGGGTGGCCTTCAATCGAATCATGCGAATGGACATCAACAATGGTGATCATATAAAGACATGGCGATATAATACCATGAAGGTAATTACAATCAGCAAATTAATTAAATACTTCTTAAGTTCTCAATTAATTTATTTTCTAATTTTCCATCGTTTTCTCTCTCTTTCTCTAGGCATGGAACGTCAATTGGGAAGTTAAACTAATGATGATTCAACTGGATGATGAAAATATTAGCTTTAGCTGTGTAAGCTTAATTATTATATTTAAAAAAGTTTATAAAATTTTTGAAATTTCCAATTAATTAAAATTATCCTTTTCTTTTTTACAGCTCTCAGCCGACTGTAAAGTTGTGCATGAATTTATTGGAGGGTACATATTTTTGTCACTACGATCCAAGGAAGCCAGTCAGTCATTAAATGATGAATTGTTCCATAAATTGACGGGAGGTTGGTCATAGAGCACACGAGGAAAAAAGAAGGTCAGAGGTCACCCGTCCCTTGAGACAGTGTAACAATCAATTATTTTAATCGTCGTCGTCCTTGTACGCTAACTACAGTTACGAAAGAAAGGAGAAAATAATTCGCACAGAGAATATAAAAGAAAATATAATTATGTATCGCTATATAAAATACAATGAAAAAAAGATAAATTTTTAAATTATTATTAATGAAATATTACCCAATGTATACTGTATTTAAATATTTATACTCGTTAAGATTATCTTAGACAACACACAAAAAACTTAACCATTTGAATCTACTACTAAATACTAATCTTTATTTTAAACAAAACTTTACAATCCTCGTTATAAAATATAATTTTAGTAGACAAATGAGAGTGTTTTTACTTTACAATTCTTTAATTATGTACAACAATTAGCTACATAAATTAAATGGAAATAATTTAAACTCTTGGAATAACCCCTCACCTCTTCTCAGTTTAACTTTTCACATAAAATAATTTTATGTGACAACTGAAATGAAGAATTCCAAGAATTTTCGAAAAAATATTTTTTCTTCTTCCCCTCCCCTTCGTTCCTCCTCCATTAAATACCAAAAGAGACTTTTTTTTGGTATATTTAAAATTTAATGTTAATTTAAAACTTGAAAGATTCAAGACATTTTAAAACTTTTTAATTGTTGTTAAGCACAGTTTTACTCCTCACAAGATTTAGTTCTCTGTCGTCACCTTTAATGGAAAAAGGGGTGCTTGTAATTATTTTCTTGTGTTGTTTAAATAACCAACATCAATTAAAAAAAATATTTCAATCAATGAAATAATTATAACTACAGTCTACAATTAAAAAACAGAGCTGCCTAACTTTTTTTTGCAAATACATATATTGTTTGAATTACCAGAAAAAAAACAAAAACTGTGTACATAATCTTGTAAAATCAATGAGGTAAAAATTAAACTTATCTTTTAGATTAAGAAAGAGCAGAGCAAAATAAATTTAATTGTGCTCAGAAAAAATATATAATAAATAAAAAATATATTTAAATGTTGTTGTACAATTCAAAAAGGCGTCTTAGCTGGATTCTTATTAAATTATAAAAAAAGTGTCAAGAGCCTTACCTGAGCTAAAAGAAAAGCAAAATGGGCTTAAATGTCATTTTTAAATCCTCGTAAGTGCAATTAAATGTTAAATTTTTACAAAAAAAATCAAATAAAAATAAATAAAACTATTATTCCTGTTGACTTTTCATCATGATGAGAATTTAGAATTTAGAGAGAAAGTAGATTTAAATATTTTACTCTTGGCTATTTTCTTAGTCTCTTAAAAATGAAATGGCAACGTTATTTAACTACAGAAATATAATTAATTACAATTACAATGTACCTATATTACTAGTACATATGACAAATGAGTTAAAATGTTAAATGTCGTTTAATCTTTAATTAATGCAATGCTACATGAAATATTCTATTTATTGAAAAAATCATTTAACCCCCTCAAATGTTTTACCGTTTTTAATCTTTTCTCTTCTTCTCTTTGAAGACTTGTTGATTAAGAATTTCAAAAAAAGCTCATTTTAAATATTAATTAAGATAATAAAATAATATTAAATGTGTAGAATTTTTTTTAAAAAAAAATTATCTTGTCTAAAAATTATTAGAGTTTTTTTTTGAACGTGTTTGTTAGAAAGAGGTAAAAAAAATTTGAGCATTAAATTTAATAATTGTGTACTACTTACTTAACTACTACTTTTAGCTTTAGAAGTTTAAATGGAAAAAGAAAAAGAAATCTTAATTAAAGATAAATGAGTTCACAATAAGAAGGAAGTTAAAAATTCCTCTCAAGTTGACGATCCAAATGGTGCCATATAATTGTACATACATACTGATGGTGTGATTTTACTATAAAATAAATAAAAATTAATTATAAATTATATTAAATGTTTGTACTGTGTGCTTGTTGTACATAATTATAAATACAATGCTTCTAAGTGTTCGTTTGTAATTGCATGTACATACATAAAATATAATAGACAAAATAGAGACAGAGTATTTAATCGTGTCAATCAAAATAGAATTTTAAATTATATTTGTTAACTCTTAAGAAAAATGAATTATTACACAACAAAGATGAAGATGAAAACCTTGAGTTAAAAAATACGTCACCAAAAATGAAAAAAAGGTACATTTTTAATTATGATACTGAAGATATGATTAAAATGAAGAATATAATATTAAATATATTATATTTAAAAATGGAAAAAAACAAGTTATGTTTTTAATTGTACTTTTTGATTATTTTGTAATCCCCCTCCCTCCTCTCCCCTCTCCCATGCAATTTCCCTTCTTCAAATCGTCGTCGTTCGTTGGCTTTTAAAATGCTTTAGAGCTTATTACAATTAATTTTTAAGTTTTAATTTTAAACAAAGAAAAAAAATTATTATCATGATTTAATTAATATGTAGGGTGTTCTAATCTCTAATAAATTATTATTGGTGTTGATACCTCTAATCCAAAAAATGTCTTGAAAATTTTAAAACAATTAAGTTGTACCTCCTACAAATTGTAATAAAGTTAATCCTATAAAAAAAATATTTACTATACATATATCCCAAACATGAAAAATTACAATGAATAAAAAAGTAAAACGAGACATGGAAAAAAATTAATTTGAGGAATTATTTTATCTCTTCATTTTATTTTTATCAATATAATTTTTCCATCTATAAAATAGAAGGACGGGAGATTTTTTTAACGTTGAACGTGGAAAAGTTTTTATCAATGTCAACCTTTGCTGTGATAAATTTAGAATTTTTTCACTCTGAAACTTTTTTATGTGCTGACCATGCCTATGTCACGTTTATCTGATTTCCTGTAGTTAACTTAAATATGTTGTCAGTTTTCAACAAAAAGTTTCTTTTAACTCAAAATTTTTTGTCTAAAATTTTTACCAAGGGACAGGAAATGTCCAAAACGATAAAGTCCCCTCTAAAAATAATTGAAGATTTTCTCTCAAAATGAAAGACTCTCATTCATGAAAAAAATGGTCACTGGAGAATTCTGGAGGATGCTGGAACTGTTGAAACTTGCAAGTTAAGAGATGGAGCAGGGGATTTAATAGAAAAAGAGGAAAAATGCTTACAGAAAATGTGACTGTATTGCAAAATGTTGTAACATGTTGTTGCCCTTGTATTTCTCACAATATGTTCATGTTTTTCATGTTAGGCAAGTGTTTCACGCTTCAAAGTATTTATTATTCTAGGAGACTAGGAGATTGGCACATGCCATGGACGTCCATATTTTATTTGTAAAATAAAATGACAACGTGGATGATATTAATGGGTTCTCCAAATTATAGAATCCCCCCTCCCCCTCATTTGGAAGCTCATGTTCATGTTGTACTTATGGAAAAATATGCAAGGGATTAACAATAATTTCCAGCGTGTCTGTGTGACTCTGTGTCAATAGTGAAGGTGGTGGAGGGGACTAGAAGAATATTCCAGTAGAGTGAAGAATGTGGGGTAGATAATTTGTTCATGTTAGGATGGAGATGATAATGAGATGAGGCGTGTATATGTATGTATATATGTGTGTTGGATCCCCCTATCCCTCTAGAATTTTTTATATCTTCCGAGCGCGTCTCTTCTTGGCTTCTCTTGCATTGCTCTTGAGCCAACTGCATTTCAACCCAGAGTCAGTCGATATCACAAGACCCAAAAGTTTTTGTCGAGTTCAAGATCATCAGTCGGTGTCATCATTCTCATTTCCACGCCAGCCACTCTTCCAGTCTCACATCCTCCTCACATTTAATTCTACAATCTGGTCAACTTTGACAAGTAAACTATTTCGTTAACTTCCATGCATTTCTCTCTCTATCTTTTTATTACAATTATTTTAAAAGTTTAGATAAATTTGTGCAATTTTAATTCTCCTGTCAAACTGGTTAGTGAGTGTGAGGATCTAATACGCAAAATTTTGTCTTATCTATTCACTTTAGGTAATTTCCCTTGCAAAAAGCCGGTAAAGAAGAAATTTCTGCAAACATGTCCATCTTAGGAAAGTACCAATTGACCAAGAGTGACAACTTTGAGGAGTACATGAAAGCTGTCGGTAAGATTAGAGACCTTTTTTTATTTTTATTATTTAACTTACTTAGATATAACCAACTTGTTTAGATTCTTTTTTTTTGTCTAATCTTGGGTTGACCGTGTGTATTAATTTAGATTAGGCGAGTTACGGTAAATTGAATGGTTGACATATTGTTGAGGTTTTTAATTTATTCAATCAGTTTGTATTTTCTATATGAGTACTAGTAGTTTATTTAAATGTCGGTTTAACTTTATCAGGTTTTTTAAAAAGAAAATTCATAATTTTGAAGGTTTTTAAAATCAATAGTACAGTCTAGTATAGTAAAGTATATAGTTACTTATTTTAGAATTTTCGTAGAAAAAATTCATATTCTTATTGTCATTTGACCTTTAGCTATGATTATGACTAGAGTTTAAGTTAGTATTTATTAAATAGTATTTAAGTTACGGAGAGTGATAGTGCGAAAAAAGTATGGTCGTTATCATTTGTACTCTTGATTTTTTAACTGTAATTTGTTCAATCTTTTTTGAGGTTGATCTTTCAAGTTAAATATGAGGAGACTTTGACATGGAAAATTTTTAACGGTTTGAATAGGGACTCTGTTAAAAATATTAAAATGACCTCGGTACGTAGATTGAATACGAAATATGATAGTTATAGAGGAGAGGGTACACACATTGTAAATAAGGCTCATGATTAATATTATTAACGGACCATATTCATGGTATTCAGTACACAAACTCAGCAATAATAATTAGATTCATATTTCATGTTCCAACTTTTACTAAATGTAAAGTTATATAAGTATAGAACATAGTTTGTAATATCATGCGTATTATTTTGTATGGTCTCTCTGTCTATGTATTTATTTTTTGCTCTTTTTCTAACTATACTCGGCCATTATGCGTATCCTACATTTTCAATTGAAATTAAGATGGGCTTCCGCTCACTAAATTTTATACTCTCGCATGCCCTTTTTTATGTAATGGATATATTTACTATTTACTCTTTGCCTTTACATTAGTCGAGCGTTAATTGTAGAAGGAAAGGCGTGATTTATATAGAACGAGACAGGGACAATGAGGATACGTACAACTTGTTGTACCATTAGCCGGCACATTAGTTAATGTTCATGTTACATACATACTTACTCTCAAACATTAATTATATGAACACTTTGAGAGATTCTCAATTTGTATAATTTACTTGTGTACGTATAATATCAAGTTACTTTTCGTGGAGAGTGTTGACAGACAAAAAAATACACTCGAGTCTTAATTTAATCAATATGATTATCTTCTCAATTTCTTTTTTAAATAGAATTACAAAGAGTTGATGAATAAATATATGATTATATATGGATGTTTTTCAATTTTAGGAGTCGGGATGGTCATGAGGAAATTAGCGGGTAAGCATTGAACTTTATTTGATATGTATACATATCGACATATCGGTATTGGTATGTATATTTTTGACGAAGAATCCTTCAAAATCATGAGGTATGTGATGAATATATAAATAATGAATTTTGTATGGAATGATTTTAGCATCGGCCAAGCCAACAACAGAGATTTCGCAAGCAGATGATGAGTACACCATCAAGACGTCAACAACTTTTAAAACCACTGAAATTAAATTTAAATTGGATCAACCATTTGACGAAGAGACTGCCGACGGACGTCAATGCAAGGTTTGTATCACAAAAAAAAAAATTTACATATGTACAAAATATTTAAAAGAGAACATTGCCCACAAATTGACATATTTTTATCTCTTGATATTATACATGTATTCAAAACCATCTTATCATCAAAGTACATTTTACTACAACTCGTCTTTTGATAAGACCAATAAGTATTCTTTGAAAAATTATCTTGAAATTTACTCTCTCTCTCTCTCTTCAGAGTAAATCTATTTAAGTATAATAGAGTTTTACATGAATAACATAAGTTTTATTAAAGTTTCATTCAAATTCTAGAACTAGAACCAATGGTAGAAACTGTACTACGCGTGTATCTTTAAATAGTTTTTAAAGTTAATGTTACTTGTGTATTTTTTATGCTGTTCAACCCAATGATATTTATTATCTCCTTCAATTTTAGTCGACAATCTCATTGAATGGACAGACCATGGTACATACCCAACAGTGTGGTGATCAGGTAAGGAACTTTTTTGCCTTGAAAAAAGATGCTGACTAGTTAATACCTAAGTACTACTAAAAGTAGTTGAATTGAATGATGTTTTAACTAAAAATTATGATATTCTTTTTGATGATATTGCAGGAGTTCAAAATCCTTCGTGAGTTCTCAGATAAAGAGATGGTCATGACCTTAACTGCTGGTGATGTTACAAGCACTCGGGTCTACACCAAGGTCTGAAAATTACCCATATAAGTATATAAAGCTTGTTAAAATACCCATAATTGTTGTTACCATCTTTGGAAACTTTTTACAAAGACAATAATTTCAATAATACTGAAAAATGCAATCAAAATTTTGTCATTGTAGTTTAATTCTCGTGCTTTATTATTATTTTATTTGTTGGCTATTGTTATTGTATCATGTCTCCTTGTTTATTCTTAAACTTACCTTGTACACGTTTTGTGTAGTACTTGATGAATCATTTATCATATGTCAAAGTCCTTTGACAGAGTAAAAGTAGAAGAAAAAAAATGAAAAAGAGATTATTGTGGCTTAATTAATTTAAATATTTTTTGTCTTTTGTATGTTCATAGTAGGCTTGACATGGCTGGATGACAAAAAAAAGTGAATCAGCTAAAAAAAGATGTTTTGCATTGACTGTAATTGCATCCATCACAAAATTTGTTCTCTCTCTCTACTTTGTTCAGTTCATGATATAACAAGAAATTGGCTTGCACCATATCCGGTTTCCCTTCCAAAGTATAAACCAAAGTATCTTAAATAACCTTATTGATTGTTTTTTTTGTGCAGAGGCTATAGTTTAAATGAATGTTGGCATCATTAAAAAATTGTTTTTTTTCTTTACATATGAAATAACTTGTGCACTTAACTCAAACTCACTAAAGTACTTAATGTATATTATTTAAGAATGTGCCTTTAATTTTGAATTCCTTGTTCTTCTCCCCTTTAGAGTACATGTTTAAAATTACGTTTAAAGGTTAGTTGTTGAATATGAGTCCTATTTTTATTGCTTGCTCCTCACATAACCTTACGATAATATATATGTCGTATTGTGCATTTAAATTTATCGTGTTTAGAGAATTTGTCTCAAAATATAATGGAATGATGCATGCTCTGTAAAAAAATATTTTAACTGTGCATTTTGAAATAACATATTATGGCTCTAGTTTCCGGTGTGAGGTATTGGATTGCATTCTGTTTGTCATGATAAAAACGAGCCCCCCCCCTCTCTTAACTTAATTAATGTAGAGTCGAAGTTGGCATGAAATTCCATTGACAATCATTCTCATTTGGTATAAATTGTAACAAATATTTAGGAAGAATAAGCTGACCTTTCATCAACATTCTTCCATCTGCCCCCCATCCGTTCTTGACGAATTGTGAAAAAACAAAGATTAATTATGAATTAAATGTCCGACATCAACTTTTACAAAAATTTACATGGCCCCTTAAAAAAGGCTCATATTTGAAAACTAATTTACAATTATTGTAGTCATAAAATGTATACTTTATAAGTACATGCAAAATTAATTTGCAAACTTTAATAGAGCATTTATTTTACGTACACCGAGCTATTATATTAAATGATGTACTAGTTAACTGATAACTGATGTACAAAAGAAATTGGCTTTAAAATACATACAATGTATTCAGGGACTGTACTAAAGGCACAAGATATTTGATTTTTTTAAAACAAAATTTTTGTATGTACTTTGTGTATGGAAATATTTATATAAAAAAAACAATACAAATTTTTAAAACTGGCTCAGTCATTCAACATGGACAAGAAGATGACGACGGTATTTTAAACATGCTCAACATCAAAAGTGACTTTTTATCAAAGTCAATGTCAACATCTGTCAAACTGTAATTCAGTAAATATCAGTAAATGATTAATTTAAAATGATCTTGTGTCATCTTAATTGACACTGCTCAGACTATCTTTATGTGTATGTATATAATTATATGTAGACTATACAAAAAAATGAAATCTGCCAAAAATTATGTCAAAGAACTTAACTAAAAAGCTTCCTTTGTATGAGATTTACAAAAATATAAACTTGTGGGTACTAAATAAAAAAGTATACAGTTGATTACATGACAAAATATTGACGGTGTCAAAAGTATCATCTTATTTTGTATGAGAAATCATACAAGAAATGTGAAGCAAAGATGTTGAAAATGAACATGATTAGAAGTTTAGTTTTAAATATTTTTTCTTGTTTTAATAAGGCAAAAATTAGAAACTGTGTATTAATAAAAATAGACAAAACAATATCTTTTTCAAAAAATAATCAGTAAATAAGCCACCATTGGGTTTAAGCTAATTCACTTCACAAAAAAAGAATATTGAACATCAAATCTCATTTTACAGTTCATTTTGCAACATTATTAAAAATCTCAATTGGCTTCAACAGCAGCCTTCTTCTCGGCAAGTGCCAAGGTATCCTCAATTGCTTGAACAATTTTGTTCAGCTTTTCTGGTGTATCTACTTGGCCCTCGCCATCCTAATGATATGACAGAGTTTGTTATTATTTCTCATAAACAATTAAATCTATTCAACGTATTTAAAACAATAGGATTGACTTTATAAAAATATTGACTCACCTTCTTGGAATGCACCAAGTTTTCCGTTGTGCCATTTTCAATTACCACTTCAAACCAGCCGGTCCGTTTTGCAGTCTTCTCGCCAATCTTTGGTAAAGAACAACAAGATGATAATTAGTTTGCTCTAATTTAATGACAATTAAATTATTGAATGGCAAGTTACTCGTACAATTTCAAAGTTGTTGTCGGGAAAGTGTCGTTCAAGATCCTTTTTCAGTTTCAAGAACTTCGACTTGTACCTGTCCATCAAATAAATATTAACAATTTTATAATAACATGACATTTTAATTGTAATGTCATTAACATGTCTTACCCTCATCCACCGCTGTAAACAAAAACAGAAAAAAATAAATTATCTAAACAAAGAAGCTAACATGCGTTTTAAATAATTATCATTAAATAGTAAAAATTGTAATAATAATGCTTTACCAGTAGACAACTCGAACTTTAAATGTAGCCATATTACTTGGAACGTCTTCCTGCTCAACTTTTGCCTTTGTCGGCTTGGCCTTTCTGTTAAAATAAATAGAGAATTCAAAGTTTTAGTAGAATTAAGGTTAATATTTTGACTACAAATAAATGATTACTTAATTGATGGCACTTGAGCACTCGCTGCTTTTGAACTTCTCGTTCTTTTCATGATACAAAATATGGGAAAACCAAAGTATAAATATAATCCTAACGAGGTCAAAAATTAAAAATAAACAGTCAAAAAAAATTAAATTAATCTCAAAAGAGCCCCAAAATTCAAAAACTCCCTTGCCACGCTACAAAAATAATTATTGTAGAAGCAGAGAGGAGAGGTTCACATGTTCGTTGTTGTAGAAGGCGCATCGACCCCTTACAATTTTGTGGTACCTTCTTCAGACTTCCCAAAAACTATTTTAAGGTATTAAATGCTGTGTTTATTTATAGAGGAGCCTAAACATGACCTTTTATTTATCACATAAACTACAATTAGTTGACTTACCAAAGATTATCCTTGTCAAAATTTACGAGTTCACTCCACAATGGAAATGCTACAACTGCTCAATTTGCCCATTTCTACCTAAACAACTTGAGCAAAATATGATTGTCAACTCAAGTGTCCATTATGTACTTATGATGATTAGTCAATATAGTTATTTTGAATATATCATAAAATAAAATGATTGAATAGTTTAATGACACATTATCATGTTGGGTAAATAACAGATAGTAACCGCCTGTGTCAACACGAGGATCGATAGCAATTAAGCACTGATACAAATATCACGTCCGTGTCAACACCCTACAACAAATGAGATTGAAAACCACATAAAATTTAAATTGAAAAAAGGAATAATTGGCTTTAAACTCGAAACGACACAAACGTCCTTCAATTTCACCTTCTTATTTTTTAAAAGCTATAACAACATTTTAGCTATTTTTGACAACAACACTTTAACCTTGAGTGTGCCTAGAATATTGAAGTATATGGCAAAAAATGGCATGATGGTGGAGCATTGAGCATTCACATTAATTGAAATTAAATATTAAACTCAATTATTTTAAGCTCCAACAATTTACAGAATACTATGACTGCAATTTCTTCAAAAATAATCAGTGAAAAAGCCACCAAATTTTTAATGGTTTCAGCTAACCACATCATGGGAAGAAAAATGGTAAAATATTGACTAATTAATTATTCTTCAATCCTGTCCATCATTCACAGCCAAAGCACCATCATGATCATTAATTGGAGGTACTTGTAAGGGCTCATGTTTGTGTCTCTTAACTTTATCCACTTGTTCATGTATTTTTCCAATTAGTTGAGACAGTTTGCCATCATTGTAAAAATGACCATCACCGCGCTATAAATATTACAATTAAATTATTAAATTTAACAACAACTCAATGGCTGCACTCTATTAAATAGTTCACCCTTTTAGAATGAAGAATTTCTCCGTTTGCCAAAGTCACTTCAAAATTCCCAGTGTATGATGGAGAACGACGTCCTATCTGAAATTAATCGTGTATTATTTTATTACATAGTTCATAGTTATAAAACAATAATTAAATTTAATAAAGACAATTAATTTATTCTCACAATGCCGACATCCTCATCTGTAAAATGTTTTTGGAGGACTTTCTTGAGGAATTTGAATTCAGATCTAGAAAATAAAGATGGAGATTAGTAGTAGAAGCATGTAGGAGTAGTACAAACTAATTATTTATTATAATAAAAAAAAGACTTGTGTGGCTACAAGTTTTTGGTCAAAATATTTTGAACACGTTCGAAAATGGCTATACCTATAACCTCAGGCGTTACAATACTCGACTTGGATTTCAACAAGCGGCGGTTTTTTCCTGTCAAAATTACACACAACCTTGTTCAATTATGCAGTGTGGGAAATGCGGTAAAAGAAATGGCCAAAAAATGTTTTTTTTTCTTTCACTTACTTTTTCCCACATAATCCACCCATTCTACTGTTCAACAAGTTCAACTTTAAATGTGTCTAACTTTCCATACAGTTTACATTTACTTTTGCAAATTTAATTAGTTTAAATTATTGATATCCATTTCCTTCCTCTGTCTAGTCTCTAGTCTCTGTAGTTCTGACTTTCTGCTCTGCTCTGAGAGCAAGAGAAAGTTTACAACTTTCTACGTCGGCAGACTCCAGCATGGCAGCGTCCGGGCATCCCCATCAAGAGCCAGAGTTGGAGTTTCAAATGAGACTTTTGTTTGATTTTCATAACCATCATTGTGGATGACAGTAACCTCATCAACAATTAATTAACTTTCTCACTGTCCCAAGGCCAAAATGTTGTGTCTTTACGAGTATTGTGCGGCTGTAGACATTGAAATTAAAAATATTTTGTAAATATTCAGTTTTTGACATGGAGAACACATCAAAAAATTTCAAATTCTATTAGGAACCCATCATTCATTTAGTTTTCCCATGTCATCAAAGAGTTTCCGGTGACAAGTGGGTGGATTTTGAAAAGACTCTAAATTTTAATTTTTTGTTTGACTTGACTGGACCATGACTACACTCCAGACCATTTTTGATGGACTAGCAAAGTTAATTAGTCAAAGTGGGATATAGAACTCTTGGTATTTGACTATTTTGAATTGGTCAGTGTACTCGTCAAGTACAGTGAAATCTTTTTTGAGTTTGAGTTGATTTCCATGATTTAATCCTGTTTATCCTCCCTCCACTTTAATTTGCACTTTGACACACATAGAGAGAATGTAATGGGGAAAAATTCATTTCCAACTGCCGTTCCTCCCCTCCCTCGACTTTTTTGGTGGGTTGAAGAGAGAATGAGAAACTGTTTAGAATTATTCAGATCAAAGGTTGGGTTTTTGAGTAATCAATCAGTGTAGAACAAATCAAGTGGTGAATGAAAAACAAGAAAAGTCAAAGTCAAGAGGAATGAAATGGAAGAGAGAGAGAGAGGGAGAGGGAGAGGAGGAACAAACATAAATTTACAACCAAAATTTGTAGCGACGGGTTTGAATTTGAATCCTCACTATAGGGGCTCCATAATAACCATTACCATAAAAAATTCCCAGGTACACACACAAAGTCCCCCTCCTTACAAACATGAAACTACCTCTGAGGCTCTAACACCGAAAAATATGTTAAATCTGTGAAAGAACCCATTGGAAACGATAAATCTTTGAGGAGACATAAACCAGGCATGCATAGAATCGGTGGTATGGTTCATTCCAGGCGGAATTCCTATTATGATTTTCCGCATGCGCCTCCCCCCTCCGTTTTTTTATATATTTTTCCATGTGTGTGTGTGTACAATTCCACTGTGAGCTCACCACATGCACAATCCGTCTGTTCCACTTTAACACGGTTAACCCTTTAACTTTTTACCCAACTCTGGCTTCAACTCTCAAACCCAACAGAGAGTCTCCAGTCGACGCTTCTCCTCAACATTTCCAGTTGAGAAAGAGACGGGGAAACTTGTACTTTCTCTCAGTTGCCCATTCACCCTGTGACAGAGTGGGGGCCACTGTGCATCTCCTCTCGCTCTCAAAACAGAAAAAGATTTGCCGTGTGACTCTACAACACAAAACACAAAATCCTCAGTCACTTTACATGAGTCGTGAGGTCACGACTTTTTCAAAACTTTCACCACAACAACTGTCTCTCTCTTTCTACATATAAGAAAACTTTCACTTTTTATTCTTCTTTTTCTTCGTCTCGTGATTCTTGTGTGTGGTTTCTTATTGTGACATTTATTTTCTGTTCCACTAAATTGATGAACTGTGACTTTCACCCAAAGAATTATGACATCTTAAAAAATAAAGATCAAGACAAAAAATTATATTCCAACTAAAGACACAAGTTTCAATTACAATTAAAGGAATAAAGTTTACGAGGGCAAAAAAAGAAAGAGAGAAAATGTCATAAATATTCTCACAAAGGAGAAAGTCTACACAGTAAAAGGAGGAGAAGAAAGGAGAAAAAAAGAGTTTTATTTGTGGAAGAAGAAAAGAAAATAATAAAAATAAATAAAATAAAAAATAATTGTGTTGAAACTAACTCAAGTGGAAATATAATGGGTTCATCGTGTAAGAGGCCATTGTCCATTTATTCGTCTCTGATGGTCATTCTGACTGTAATAGGTAAAGCTGCTTACAATTTCCTAATCTTTTTTTTGAGTGTGTCATTCCATTTGTCACTATTTTGTCACCACTAAATCTTTTCTTAAATAGTCTACAATTGAGACAACAACACACACACACACACACAAACACACAAAATGGTATTTTCATCATGGGGTCCTTGTCCCAATCAATTGTAACACAAAATATAACAAAACATCCCCTATGGGGACTTTGTTTTCAGATTGTCATTCCATTGTCAATAACCCACGTTTTTTTTTCTTCTTCCTTTTTTGGGGGAGACGAGGCCTTTTTTCCAATTTTCTTTTTTTTTGTCTGTACTAAACCGAGGAGAGAAAGCTTTCTTCTTCAATTTCATTTTAAGGACAATCTGTGGTACAATAACAAGAAACATGGTTCAATGACAAAATAAGTGA
Organism: Arrhopalites spinosus; assembly: GCA_034700945.1. Taxonomy (NCBI): domain Eukaryota; kingdom Metazoa; phylum Arthropoda; class Collembola; order Symphypleona; family Arrhopalitidae; genus Arrhopalites; species Arrhopalites spinosus. The sequence goes on from JAQIVZ010000086.1 coordinate 53,076, forward strand.
CTCGGTTCATTTTTCTTTTTCCATTTATTTTTTCCAGTTTTTTTCCCCTTATTTTTATCAAATCCATCACAATAATACGTCAAGCTCCATTTTTTGTTTGATTAAAAAAAATAGAAAGAGAGAGAGAGAGGGTCCAAAAATAAAATTAATATTTTATATAAATTTTCTTATAAATAGAATTTATTGTAGAAAACTAAAAAAAAGAGAAAGTATTTGTGTACAAGCGTAATTAATTGGATTAGAATCAAAAATTGATGAGAAAAAAAAAGATTTATTCAAGGAAATTATTCTTTTAACAATTTATTGATGCTTCACATGCAAAACTTTTCTCTTCCTTTTTTTATATTTGTGTTGGTACTTGTCTCACAAATCTCAACAACTTTTTATTTTTGTAAATAATTTTTAAATGTGAAAGCTCAAATTTTTTCCATTTTCTCTTCTCCCAATTTAATTAATTTTTTGACCGTCCACTCATCAAAAATTTGTTTATGAAATATTAGGTCAATATTTCTAGCAAATAAAATAACACACATGATGAATTGCCATCATCAACAGAAAATGTAGCTTTGGTTAGTAGAATGAAGAGAGGGGGGGAATGGATAAAGAAAAATAGAATGGGATGGGTAAAGTGTTGAGACTAAGAGTAAATACTAATTACTCATCACATCCCATTTAAGAGTAAATAATCCTAAAAGTTGAGATAAAAGCACGAGCCCAACATTAGGACCGATAAGTCCTTTGCAACATAAATGAAGTTATAATAGAACCATAAATTTCCTCAGTTTAGTCAATAAACACACACACTCTCTCACTCTGCCAATGAGAGAGAGTCAAGGAGAAAGTTGGGTTGGTTTTTGTGTCCATTGGGACCATACGAGAGAGAGAGAGAGAGAAAAGGTTAAAAGAGACGAAGAATATGTTTGTGTGTTTCACTCCTTGTTTTCATTTGGAGACTCATGTCATTCACCAAGTCTAATCCGATTTCCCATTAATTTCAAAACATTTTCTACCTTCCATGTCAATCCCTCCACTTTCCATCAATAACTCTACATATAATATTATACCATTTTCTACCTCACTTTCTCCCCATGACTAGCCATAGCTAGAATTTTAACATGGCCTAAAATGGATGAGACTCTAAATATTACATGGGGGTCAACATGGAATGAGCTCTCCATGTTTTTTTTCTCTTGTAGACTGAAAATGGAAAGAAAGCTTTTGGCCTTTTATTTCTTACTTTAAAAATATTTAACCTTACTCAAAATTCCCCCTGGCTCGTCAACCTGTACTGGTGTAAACTGTAGTCTAAAAATACTTTTTTACGCACTTACATGTTAATCAGAGAATATTGTAGGTGCGTGATTTCAATCCCCATTTTCACTTTCTCTCTCTCTTTAGGGTCTTGTTTTGATGTGAATGTACGTTGAGAAATAGAAAAAACTAAAAAGTTTTTAGGTATTTTTGGTGGGGAGAGAGAGAGAGAGAGAGAGAAAGGCCCATGGACCCATTCCCCGTCATCAGTTGCTGAATATCGTTGCTCATGCATCTAAAACTTTGCTTTTTCTTGCCCATTTTATGAGACTCCCTACCCTTTCTCCCCTTTCCCCTCACTTGGTTTACCTTCCACATGATTGAACTGAAAATATGGGGAATACAATTCCCTTTTTTCGGGTATTCTCTCAACGTGAACTAAAAATACATGAAATGAGGGTTCCCCCTCTCTCTCTCTTTACATTGATGCATACAATATGTATGCATTCTGTATTGATTTTATTCCAAATTTTACGAGTTTTTTTCTCTCTCTTGATTTATACAAGTACCAAGAAAAAATATTTTTGTTGATTGAGTTGAGAGAGAGAGAGAGAGAGAGCTATTCAAAATAAGTCCATGGAGAGAAAGTGGAAAGTGGACTCTTGATCATCTCAAGGATTCAAAATTAGAATTTTCCTCTCAATTATTTTATTTAATGGGAGGAAATAAACTAGAAAATATTTTATCAGGTGAAAGTCCTTCTCTCTCTATCTCCAAAAAAGTATATATGCGTGTTAGTAACCTCCAGCTCCTCCAGTTTGGAGTGTGATATTTATCTAGACTAATTTTATTTTTATATGGGGGAGAGAAAGGGAGGAATCAATACGGGAGACAATTTCCAACCTGTAATTACGTCTACTGTCTCTCCACTGGGTGACGATTAAAGGCTTGACATATCGACAAAAAAAATTGGGCCTGTAACTGTAACAAAATCGGGGACATGGAAATATAGTTTGTAAATTGTAACAGAAAGATTAGTTACCCAAAAAAAAACTTCGAGGTCACCGCCAAGATAATAATGGCGTGTAGGGATAATAGCGATGGGTATTTAATTCTAAAATAGATTTTGTGTAATTGTAGAGAAAAAGACAAGCCATAATTTAATGGCTATTGATTCCATCAAGGACATTCTTTCAAGTATTTACATTACCCACAAGCTTTTTGCCTTTCCTTTTACTTGTCAAGGTGACACAACCGATTGGATTTTAATATCCTTTTATTGACACACCCTGTCTTTGGAAATCCATTATAACTAAAGAGTTTACATTTAATTTATATTTATAAGTTAACTGTCATACAAAATATCAGATTTTATGTGGTCTTGGTCTACGATCCAATTGCATATTCTCTCTCTCTTGACTTTGTTGGGTGTCATCTCTCAATCTTCAATGTCATCTCATTAAATAAATATTAATTCCAGATGTTTTGTTTTGTGGCCATGAATTTTAAATTATCTTTTAACTTGATCTTCCCATTTGACTCCAAATCTTTGCCCCATCTAATTCTTAATCCACAAGGATTATTTTAAAACGAATTTATTTTTGTCATGCAAAAGTCAATTTATTTTTCTAATCTTTGAATTTATTTAATAACAAGTACGGTACAATTACGGTACTTGCCAATGCATTGCAATGCATTTAAAATGATAAAAAAATGCTGAATAAACTTTTGACAATTTTTTACTATAAATTTTAGAGTATAAAATGCAAACGTCACTACATAAATATTTTCTGTGGAATGAAATGGACAAGATTGAGTTACAGAGAATAGAATAGTCAGCGTTATTTTTATTTGAATGGAATGTATTTGTACATAACTGAAATTGCTACAATTTTTTTTTGTTATCAAATGTCCTACTTTTTTTTGCTGCTCATGTCTCTCTCTTTTAATGGGTTGTATATCAAATGTTTGTGAATTGAACGTTTCATATTTCTACTTGTGACACTATCGGACAACATGCCTACAGTCGAGTTGTTTAATGGTGATTATTTGTGGCTGTCTCTTGTCACTCACACAATTGACAAAGTTTTTTTTTTCTAAGCTTTTTGAAAGGATGAACAACTAAATTAATCATTTGGAAAAAATTCCATTTAATTTTACAGCCATCGTTCCCCTTTTTCAATTTAAGTCATTCTCTTAACGTTAATAATTAATTTACTCTTTTCATTTTTTTTGGTAAAAAATTTAAGTCATTTTTTTTAGTAAATTGTCTATCAATTGAAAAACTCATTTTTGAAAAAGTATTATAGGCCGGGGCCTATATGTAGCCTATTTCTAAAAATAATGGAGTAAATTTGATAATGTTATTGACTCTTTTATTTTGACGTTTCATGTTTTCTTAATAAACTTGAACGTACGTAGACCACCCTCCATGGTTTGGTGATATAAGGGACTGTGCTTGCATTATAAGTAAAAAAGGGAAAGGGGCTCAAGATTTCTCAACTCTAAGAGAAAGCAGAGTCATAGACACATTGAGTTGGAGCTCATGGTTCTAAAGATTGAAAGTTTAATGAGAACTCGTCCATGGTCCGGAGGTTAGTTTGAGAAGAAAGCGATTAATATTTGATGCCTCAAAGGAAGGTTCTCTCTCGTCTCAAACTTGGGCGACAGCCATGCATTTCCATGTACACTTTAAATGAAAGTAGAGAGAGATACAGAGAAAGAATTCTCTCTTCTTTTTCTTACAGTCATACAACTTGAAAAGTTGAATAGGCACATGGGATGCATCCAGCTTTTTTTCATCGACCGCAAAATGTGCTCTTCCTGTCTTTATTTCCTTTTTTTCTCTCTCTTTCCGTCTTCTAAAAAGTAAGGACCCAAACGACACAAGCTGAGCCTAGAGAAGTTTCCAAAAAAAGAAAGTTTGGCTATATATATTATTTTTTACAAGTAAATATATCTTTCTCCACTAAAAATTACAGTCCACACATTCCCATGAAATATTTTCTCCATTTCTTGAATCCTCTTTATTTCTATTTTTATTAACCTACACATTTCATAACTGTATAGTCATTTAGCGTAATCATTTTTACATGATAATAATTCCCATAGAAAATCCTCTGTCACTTTCCCTGTGCATAAAATATTTTTGTGGTTTGGATCAAGTGCAAGAGGGACAATAAAATGTGATGCATACAAAAAGACTATCACAAACTTAACATGAAAGATTGTGTGGAAACGTTACTCAATAAAAGGGGGAAGAAAGAAGAGACAGGAAGTTTGAATAAAAGAGAGAGAGAGAGAAAGGGGGAGGAGGAGGATAACAATTTTATAATCTACAGCACTACATGACACGGCCAAACTTTGTAGATTAAAAGCTTGAAACGTGTGAGCAACTTTTCTCTCTTGTGCATATCCAAAGGATCAATTTTTCTTTGCTGTCCTGCCCTTGCCAAGGTTTTCACGGTCTTTCTCTTCCACTTTCTCTCATACTTTTTTTTACGATGATGGATGTCGGCATCAACTCTAATATTATGCTTGTCGAGAAAAACTTTTCATCATTACATATCTCCATACTCCACAAAACTATTTTGTCCTTTCACTATACTTTCACCAACAAATACATATGGCGGGTCAGAGTGTTGTCAGGGAGTGATGAACATGTAAAAAAATGGAAAATGTACAACTTTCATCGACCCCCTTCATTTTATAGAGTTTTTTTAAAAAAAGAAAAGACATCACTTTGAATACACGATGGACACAAAAAAAAGGGAAAACTACAAATTGGATGGGAAACTTTTTGTTGTTGTTTTGATCAGGAACCGCAATATTTACCAATGACCATGCAACAATTTTGTGTAGAGTATTTGTACTAAAAAGTAAATGGTGGATGCTAATCCCATCCATCTTCCATTCCAAACTCCAAACATGGAGGTTACAGGTGCTGGCCCTGTTTACTCTAAAAAGAGATGGATTGAGTTGAGACATGTCAGGGCAAGTGTTTATATTTTTTTATGAGTCAGAGAAAAATATTGGAATTTTTTTTGTGGGGAGATGAAAAATAATAAAAAGAAAAAAAAGAAAGGGATAAGAAAATAGAAGATGAGACAAGTTTGTTTAGAATGTAAATGGACACACAAGAGAGAGAGAGAAAGTAGGGATGGGGGTAGATAAAGTTGAAAGTGAGAGGATGAGGGATAGTGAGATGACTGGGAAGATGAAATGGACTTTGACAAGTTGGATGTGTTGACATAAAATAGTTATAAAAATATATAGTTTTTGCTCCCTAGTACTCCTGCCACTGGTTTTTTTAGGATGGATGAGAAATTTTATTCAGTCAAGATGGATGGATACTTGAACTAAAGTTTCCCTCGAGATGCCTTTCTCTCCTCCTCCTAGTTAACTAGCCATGGACACTCTCCCATGGATGGGACACAAGAGACACTTTACCTAGGGTCAATAATTTTCTGGTGAAATGTGTCAGCAGACCACTTTATAGACCCCCTCTTTTTTGTCTAACTACAACATATTCTCTTAGTCCTTTCTCCAACTTTTCCATGGGAGACTCACCACGTTTGTCTGTATTCCTGTCACTGTTTTTTTATTCCTGTTTTCTCTTCCATTTTCTCTCTTGCTTTTTCTCACTCCTGGGAAAAGCACTCCCTACCCCTCTTTGTCTCCACTTTTTTTAACAGAGAGAGAAAAAATAGTACAAATTTCCCAACTTGTTTTGTTGTAGAGAGACAGTCCCGTTCTTTTTAGAGTTATAAAGAATGTACGAGATTGTGATTGTATTAAAAATGCATTACCATAAGTCATTAAACTTTCTCTCCCTTTCTCTGGGTTCTTGTAGAGAAGAATAAGCTTGAAGAGAGATGTACACTCATACTCATTATGGTAACAAAGCCTATTTTATCATGCTCACTTTCTTTTCCTCCTTCTTTTTTTCTGCTTTCTCTTTTTCATCAGAATGGGAAGGTCTCTACAATTTTTATTTATTCATCTCCACTTGTGCTTTTTCTCCTTAACTATAGAGAAAGGTTGTACTCAGAACATCTAATTTGTTGCTAAATCTCTGTGTTAGTAATGTAAAGTTGTAAAAAAAGGAGAAAGGAGAGAGAGAAAAAATTGAAGGCTCACAAAATTACAACTTGATGACATGGCAGCTGCAGACTTGGTAATCATTTTTTTGTATAAGACTAATCTACACACAAATACAGAGATCTGGGAAAAAAGATCTCATTTTTCTTCTTTTTTTACTTTCTCTCTCTCTGGTACACGTAGCAGACTACTGCATCGATCGTGTATTAAATAAGATGGAAAAAGAAATATGATAAGGATTACAATTTGTTTCGTCAGCATTAAGTCAAAAGCGGAAACTACACGCTTCATATTACTCCCAATTCCCTCCAGTACAAAATGTACAATTTTATACAATCAAGATACTAAACCCAATTTGCCAAAGGGAATTTAAGGGGAATAAAATGATGAGACATTTGAACCCTTCCTGACACTTCAAAAGGGACTTTCTCCCCCTTCCGGTGTGTACAGTCTTCAAAATTATTATCATTACATAATGGAGTGAGTACATAAATAATAAAGAGTATAAAATTTCTATTTTATACACTTTTTAAACCTTTTGAACTTGCATCCCAGGATTCCAGTTTTGTGTGAGTATAAAATCCAGTGAAAGTATATTAAAATTGAGACATTTCTCTCTTTCTTCTAACTACTTTCACTTTACATTTATCCTTATAATCTACATCCTATTTTATATCCTCATATTTTCATATCTCTCTCTGCGTGTGCTTTGGTCAGTGAAAGTATGAGAGAAAGATGGAAAATGAAGATTAAAGAGGAGGGGAGGTGGATGGCTGTCAGTGAAGGATTTCATTTATATATGGTTGAAATAAAGAGAAAGTTCAAATGTAGGGGCTTTCATCAAAAAAAAAATATGGATGAGAGAGAAAAAAAGGAGAGAATATTGGACGAGGCAGAAAATAGACTTGAGTTTCATGCTTTCTCTCTCATCTTTTCCTTCTCACTTTCAAAACTGCCTTCTGCTTTTCTCCTTTTCTCCTTTCATTACCAAAAAATACATGGACGGTACGAGTCCATGATAAGGCACAACAAACACATGCACAGCCTTTCTTCCCTTGTACACAATTTTTAAGGGAAAAAGTGTTCAAGAAGTGGTGGGGTGATGGGGAAAGCATGTGTTTGTGTTGAACATGTATAAAAAAAAGTACAAGAGAAGGAACATATGAGCACAAAATCGATCTTGGTTAACAAGGAATATTTTTATGACACACGAACACTAGCAAAAAAAAGTTTCTCTCTCATTTTTCTTTTAGCCCGACCCTACCCTCCCCCCTTCACTTATTCCCTTCTTAATATCAACCGCTTGCCGCCGCTTTTTTTTGTGTGTAGAGGTAGAACAAGAACAGAGGAGCTAAGGCTACTCATAAGAGTTTTGGGCTGTGGAGAAAGTACTTTTTTATCTAGTCAAAAGAGGGGACGGTGTTGTGGATGAAAGAATATGGAAGGGAAATAATAGAAAATGTAATCTATTTTGCTCACAAAGTGTTGTCTTGTAAAAATTCATAAAAATGTACCATCCTCCTCCTCCTCCCACTTTTCCATGATCTCGTTATCTTCTTCTCTCCCTCTTCATTGTATCAACCTTTTTCTTCTATTTTAACGCCAGCTTAAAACCTTTAAAAGCATTTCCCTGTATTACTTTGAATGAGGAAATATTCCTCATATTTTATTATTCTCTTTCTCCTTTCTTTGTCTTGAAGTCTTGACGCATAACCCTCCCCCCTCCCGTCAGTCTAATAATAAAATAAAGCTGCAAAGAGAAAGAGAAAGTGGTGCGTGGGCCACATTACAGGACTTTTAGTGGGGTGACTCTTTTTCATATAAAGTTTCCTCTCATTATATTCCATCTGCATTAAAATCTAATTGAGGAGGAGAAAAAGGAGGGGGGGAGGGGCTGTTAAGAAAGTCTTGAAAATGGACGTAGTGTTAGGGATAGCCTAATATAGGAGACAGGGGGAGGAGGATATTTGGAAATAAATTAGCTTAGAAGTTGGACTGATGAAATCCCTGAGGACAATTAGATAATGTTGTTGAGGTGACGTACACTTTAAGTGCATCCTAGACAGTCTCTGTCGCTCCCTTTCTTCTTCCCCTACTTTCCGTCTCTCTTTCCGGTTACTTTCTACTCTTCCCCCCTCCAAACAATTTACAGTTACGAAAGTCGAACCAAAGTTTGAAACTCGTGAGGCATGTATAATGTAACATGTTAGTGTGTAGTTTCAGGTAGTTTTTCTTGACTATTCTCTCTCCCCTCTCTACTTTCTCCCTTTCTTTCCATTGAAACAAAATGTGACCACTTTCTTTTTACATGTTATATACATGCCATGTAGAAATGTCTTGGGTGAACCAATTCCCATTCGTTGAATGACTTTGAAATTTTAATATCACCGCATGTTTTTCATCTCCACTTTACCTTTTTTTTCTCTCTCTCTCTCTCTCTCTTTTGAAATATAAATTCAAACATGGAAAGAGAAATTAGTGTCACATTCCATCCCTTTCACAAGAGAGAGAAAGTCCCCCCAAGTTGAAATTGAATTGGGAATTGAATGAGAGTCACGATTTTTTTGACAAAATTAAATTTATAAAATTTATTTAAATACAGTCAAAGTATTTCCAGTGACAAGTGTAGAGTAATGTAGAGTACAGATGTAGGAGGAGAAAGGAGAAATTATGTAGAAATTTATTTCATTTCAAGGAAAGTCATCTCACCTGTTTTTTCCTTGCTTTTCTCTTCCATTTACTGGATTGAATGGAATTCTTTGTCCCTTTTCTTTGTCACAGACTCTATGAAAAATTCCTTGAATCTTCCCTTTCGCTTGCCTTTCTGTCAACAGAGAAAGAGAGAGAAAGTAACAACAAAGTCTCTTATTATACTATTGACTGTCTTTTGCATGTTCGTAATGGAAGGAGGAATATTTGGAGGAGAGTCAAAGTATGGCATCATCTCCCCAACGAATTCCAAGGCACAACTCTCGCTTTCTCTCTCTCTCGCTTTCTCTCTTTGTATTTTGGTTGTCACTCGATTCATCCCAGTGATTTTAACCTCATACATTTGATGCGTGAACGGAGAGAATAAAGCTATAAGCAGCAGTTCTTGACTCGTGACAGTTCAATCAACATCTCGTGCCTTTCTCTTTCTTTGTTGTTCCCTTTCCCTTCCCATAATACAGCCTCTTTTCTCCACTTCATCTCCATCTCCTCCTCCCCCTCCCTTTCATTTTGATTACATGTCATATTAAGGTCCTATTAAATGATGCAATACGAATATGCAACACAAAGTGAAAGTTCTTGTCTGTTCAGTCTACTTGTACAGATAGTCTTTTTTTTCTTTTGGTGTAGAATGAAATGGTAAACGTTCAAGAATTTTGGTATTAAAATGGACAGTTTCTCTGTTGAGTTTTTTTTTTTGGGGGGGGGGGGAAGCACACTCTGTGCTTCTGCCTCAGTTCATATTCTTTGCTGTCCATTTGTCCTGGATTGTGTCTGTCTTTTGTCTGACTTTCTCTCTCTCTCTCTGGTCTCTTTGGTTCTTTTCCAATTCCATGATACATGTCTCTAATTCAATTGGATGGTCAAATAGACTTTCTCCAGCCTTTGATCTTCAACGTTATTACTCTAATATATTTTTATCGCTTATTTTCATGCCATATCGACCTTCAACCCACTTTTCCCCAACCAACAAAACTCAAACCTTTTACATGACTCTTTTGCTTTCTCTTTTTTTATTGGGAAAACTATTTTCCTTTCATCGTACAAGGAGAGGGAGAGAGAGAGAGTGACCCAAGAGTGAGTGTATTATGGATAGCTTTCAAGACATTTCATGTCGCTTTATTCTGTCCATATTATGGGTCATTCTGTACACTCGTGACCTCACAACATTTCCTAGCTTTATGTACATTAATATCCATACTTTTCTCTTCTATTTCCCTCTCTTTCTCTTTTTTTTACTCGTAGCTACTCAGAGTCAATAAGTGGAGGGTAATAAAACATTTTTTTTACTGTATTTTCTGAAATTCAGACTCCCGACTATTTTTTGCTCCTCTTTTTTTGTAACGTCTGGTTTATCATTGAGACTTTGAATTGTCTTTGGAAATGGGCGTCGTTTACTATGCGGTACAGGAAATGATGGGCAGGATTTCTTGTTCATTTACTCGCTTCTGAATTTCCGATTGTACAACTTTCTCTTGTCCCTTTTCAAGCATTTTCCGCCTTGTTTTTTTATGTAAAAAATGTTTTGTATTGCAAATGATGCAAAAACACCTAAAATGATGACGAGTACAAAGTTAACCTTTCCTGCCATGTAAAAATAATTTATGATATCTGACTTTCACCACAAAGTCAGGTCAATTAGTACAGACAAGAATATAAATGAGGATGATGACATGAGAACTAGAAATAAATAACCGATACAACTACAAATGTACACCCAAACATCCCGGGTATTAAAATGGCCATTGTTTTTTTTCTAGAAAGTAAAATTGAAGGGAAATGGATGAGAACGAATGGTATAAATTACTTTTGAAAATGAAAAAAAAGAAAGAGAAAAGAGAAAGTTGAACAAGTTGGTTGAATACAAAAATTGTAAAAAAAGGGCCCGAGATGTGAAACAGAGATGGATGGAAGGGGGGAGGAGGGGAAGTGAAAATTAAATGAAAGTGACTTTATGGTGAAGTAGAGAGGAAAGAAAAAGTATATTTTTGTGTCTGTACACTTTCACTCTCTAGGAAAGTGGAGGGAGTGTATGGTTAGAGTAACTTTATAACTTATTGGTTGCCGGAAGGGCTGACAAAATTGGATGGATAAAATGACGATAGTGAAGCATGATGTAGATGTAATATGTATTAGGCACTGACTCACTTGTACTCTTTCACTTTGTACAACTCTTGAGTTTTCTGATGGTCTAAACTATTTTTTCTCTTTGTATGTGTACAGGCTATTTTGGTGTGAGTGATGCGGACGTTGTACTACGAGAGACTGAGTCGGAGAATGGACTTGTACTTAATAAGCTACAGCCGTTGCAAGAACAGCAAGAGCATCCCTTTCGGCGCTTCAGTATCAACAATGACAAGAACATCCTGAGTAGAAACAACAAGGTATGCAATTCTACCAAATACTCCTTTCCCCTTCCACTTTCTCTCTCTCTCTCTCTTGTCTTCATAATATATTCTTCCCTACAGACCATCTCATCTCATTCGTCTTGTTGCCATTTGTAAACTTTTCACTTGTATCATCTCCCCTCCTTCTCTCTCTCTTACTTTCTACTTTCCCAAAGGAACTTACGAATGCATTTCATTCCTGAAATTTTACCAACATTCAACATCTTTCTCATTTTTTTTAATCAAAAATAAAAATTGCTTTTAGCCCACCATCAAAATAATCCATTCCATCCTACTTTCACTTTTTTCTCTGCATTTCTAACTTATCTCCAGGTTTCATTTCTTGAAGGACATGTTACAGAGGGAGAAAGTTTGTGTAATGTATTTTCTATTTAAAAAAAGATACAAGTCAACTCACTCAAATTATTATTTGCCAAAAGTCCAGCTCTTAGTTTATTAAATTTTAATCAATTTAAAATGAATTTAATCAACTGGTGTATAAATTTGAGATGAAGAGAGGACTTGACTTGAGTTAAATTTTTTTTCAATCAAGAAAACAAGTTTTTAGCAAGTTTTTATCTTTCATGTTTAAAAATAGAGTCAAGGATGACTTTTAAACATTTAGCTCCTTACATCATGGCTACGTGTACATCATGGCCCGACGCTTTCTAATCTTCATCTTCATCTCCAGCTCTCTCTCTCTTTCTCCGCAAATCTTTTTTTTGGGTCTGAATTTAGACGAGTGAAAAGTGGAACAAATTTTTGAAAGTATTTAGAGGCACAGTAAATCTTTTAACTGATTCTAATCTCATCACAAAGTTGAGTTGATGAGAGTCAAGGGTGGATAAGATGAAGCCTTTGGGAGGGAAGAGAAGGAAAAAAACGGAGATGATGAAAAAAAAAATAATCTGCCAAAGTCACGCAATCCTTTCCTCCCTCCATCTCAGTCGTCTTCTTCATCTCGTCTCCATTTTGAGTATGAGGAGTCTTGTTGTGAGAAAAATGTACAAGAGAGTTGGATTGGGAAATAGACGAGGAGAAAGGAGGGGGAAAGCTAATCTAGAGGATAACCAATTTTCTCATGAAGCTTGTCTTACTGCCATACAATTCTTAATGATTTTGGTTTTCCCTTCGGTTCTATTCCTTTGTACACACATGACACTCGAGAAAGAATTGAGTAATCTAAAAAAAGAAAACCACAATAGACGACTTTCTCTCTTCTCAAATTACCAAAAGACCACTCAACATTATCTATTTCTCTCTCTCTGTCCTCATTCTAAAATGGAGTTTTTCTTGTTCATTACATTACAAACATTCCAACTCCATCCAATCCCATTTAATTTTACTAAACGTTCTCCCACAATTTATTTTGACTTGCATTTTATTTGGAGAAAGAATATATTATTTTATCTCGAGGCTATTTATCTTGAGAAAATACAAAATAATTCACAAAACCCCAAAGAAAAAATAAATTAACTGATGGATGGCTTGGTGTTGGTGTTGGTTGGTATTGAATAATTTTTTTTTGGAAAAGAGAAAGAGAGAGAGAATATTTTAGGGGAGGACGTATTGTAAATGCATTTCTACTGTAAATTTGGAGTGTGAAGGTTGAAAGGCAATTTATTACATTTGGTTTTTTGGATGAGGGAAAGTTGTGAGATTGGTTGGAGGAGAAATGGGGTTCGACTTGTAGAAATAGTCCGGTCCTCTCCCCCTCAGACAGAAGAGAAAGAAGAATCCCCATACGATCGACTACATTTTCTATATGAGGAGGAGTGGGGGAGAAAGTAGGGAAGAAACCACAGTCGAGTTGATTACATCTTCAGTCTGATGAACAATTGTGTCAAACAGAGAAAAGAAAGGAAAGAGATTAATGGCACTTGAACTCAGTGACCCCCGAGGAATTCTTGGGAACTCTTAATCAAAGGAACTTTTCATTAGTGATTCCTCGACTTGAGTTTTCTCCACACTCACATACCCCCACCGACCCGTCACTTCACTTCATCTCGTTACGATTCATTCACTTCTCCCACCACTTTCTCTTTCACCTCCCGCCTTTTTACCCACACCTTCATCTTCCCCCTCTCTCTATTCATCTCATTTGAGTCTTCTCATATTTTTACAATCACAATCCATCTGGCAGACGCCACATAAAAACTGCCTCTTGTTACTTTCTCTTCTTTGAGAAAAAAAAGTGAAACTAAAATATAAAAAGTGGCCGGAAACTTTTCTCTCTCTTTCTCGCTTCACTTTTACTTTTCACCACCACAAGGCTGGCTGTGAGGAAGGAAAGAGACAACTCAGCAAAAATTTCTTATTTCCTTTCCACCTTTAGTCTTTTTTTTTTGATTATATACGTTTTTTCCGTACCATTTAGTCTACCATTTTCACATATAAAAAAGAAAAGGCAACATCTTTTTTTTGTAGGGGCGGGGGATATCTGTCTGGGGGTGGGTGGGGTTTTTTTCATTTTTTTCTTCTCCCTTTATTTTTATAGAATAATAGATAACGGCCTTCTAGCACTTACTCTTTTGAAAATCCTTCTCTCTTTTTTTTATTATCTTGTAAAAAAATACTTTCTCTCACTTTTCCCATCATTTTATTTTTAAAGTCTTGTTCTCTCCACCCAAATTTTTGAGCCATTGAATTTTTTTAGTTGAGTTCTTCTATGGGAATGGGATGGAAGAGATAATCAAAGTAGAATTTCTATTGACGTAAGAAATTTTTTATTGACACACGAACAAATTTATGGAATTTCACGCATCTCTGAATTTCTCTGAAAAAAACTCTCTAAAACAATCATCTGCTAGCCCCCCAAGCATTTCCCAGACACCCCAAGACGATTACAGATATTTCAATGACTTTCTCTCTCTCTCTCTCCTTTGTGGAGGGTTTTAGATTTAAAAGAGAAAGTAATGATGAAATAAAATATCACACAAAAAATTGAGTCAAGTATTAAAACACAAAGCCAGTGACCACTGGACAATTTTTGACTTGGGCTCGATTTGACAATGTGTAAAGGGAAAATGATTATAGATCTCATTATTGAAAGGTAGAGTGGTCGTGCTCCTAGCCTGTGGCCTGGAATATCGTATTTCACAGTGAAAATTGAAGCTTTTATCTCTTTCTCTCCGTATGTATGAGATGAGTTTGAAGGACTATAGAGAGAGCGAGAGAGAGACTTGAGATCCATATTGGCCACCTCCACTGTTCTACCATTGGCAACATACATGCCTTGCATTCTAACCAGACCCTTTTCACTGGATTCCAAATAGGGACAGTAGGAAAAAGGGAAAGGGAAAGGGAAAGAAGTGAGAAGATAGCATTTTACTCGACTCACCTTATGACCTCAATTTGTTCCGACTGTGTGACTCTCGACTAGAAATTCACCATTGTCCTTAGCTACTTTATTACTTGCCCACCAAGAACGGGGAATGGGGAGGAGAAAGAGACCAAAAAGTTGGAGGGAGATTGCCGCTACAAACTTAACTTACATGTACAACAAACAGTCAACGGGGCTGGCTCTTCCTCTGAATTTCAAGTCAGCTCTTTCTTCCTTTGCAACTCACTTTCTCTCTTTCTCTTTTTGGCTATAGGCAGTGTCATTGTGAAATCCATTGCTATGAAATGTTCTCTCCTTTTTGTTCTCTCTCTCGAATCGAGTTGGTCCATGTCTATACATGTAGGG
Source organism: Arrhopalites spinosus (assembly GCA_034700945.1). Classification (NCBI taxonomy): domain Eukaryota; kingdom Metazoa; phylum Arthropoda; class Collembola; order Symphypleona; family Arrhopalitidae; genus Arrhopalites; species Arrhopalites spinosus. The sequence continues at coordinate 68,211 of JAQIVZ010000086.1, forward strand.
GTATGTATATGTATGCTTTTGTAGAGGAGAGAGGAGAGAGTCCACATGGAGGAGAGTCTTTCAACGTAAACTCAATTGCTTTTTGTAGGTCCAATTCACAGGGGTACTTAGGATGACGATAAGACACTTGCTATACTTATCTCATACATCCACACGGACAGACTATTCATGGATGGGTGTGTGTGAGCATGTGCTTCATATCATGGGCAATTTAGCACACTCTCCTTTCTCTTTCTCTGTACAACCGCTTTCTCTTTGGGAGACGTTGGACCATATATCTAGATGTACACCAAGTAATCACATTGAGGGTGTCGACAAAAACGTAAACCTCCGAGTGCCACTGTCTTATAGACTCCCCCCCCTCTCTCTTCCCCCCCTCTCTCTTATAGTCAATAGAGACACGGGAGAGTATGACGCAGATTTCTTTGAACATTTTGTGCAATATTGCACACATATCTCTCTCCTCTCATCTAAGATTAGGTGCGAGATGAGCATGAGACGTTACTTTGGTTAATAAGATTGTCCCTACCCATCTCCTTCCATTTCATGTGACAATACCCCCCTCCCCCTCCTTCCTCCTCCACTTTCTCCCTATTCCCATTGTCACTTTTTCAAAAAAAAGAAAGGAAACCATTGATCCGATTTTTTTTAGTTTTATGGATGTCTCCTTTTAGTTATAATACAGAACAGGGAGATTACACTGAAAAAAGGAGACCACGTGGGTAATGTATCTTAATCATTTTCTTTTGGTTTAAACTTTTTTTTGAAAGAGTCTTCCAGTCAGTCTCTCATGGGTTTTAATTAAAATGTCAACATTTTTCTGAATTAAATTCATTGATTAGACTCAACCTTCCTCGTCTTTTTTTACATTACGGGGACTTTAGTGTAACGATTTTTTTTTCACTGTGGGAGTGAAAGGGTTAATGGATGTAATTTATTCATTAATCATACAATAAATCGTGTGAAAAAAACCGTGGGCAAGATTATGTATTTCATTAATTAGTACTATTAGTATCAGCTGATAGAAAAAATCTGCTCGTTTAGTTCAGCTAAATGGGCAGAGGATTAAACCAAACTTTTGCCATGTGAGGCTCTCCAGAGAGAGAGAGAAAGTCGGGAAAGTTTTTTTTGCACAGATTTCGACTTTGACTTGGTTTCTCCTCAAGCCAAAGCCAAGGCAAAGGCAGTTTACTAGGAAATGCGACTGCGTTTGTAATTTTCTTTTCTTGTTTTTTTGTACAAGTGAAAGTACACACACATTTTCAAGGCAATGGAGAGGAATGCACACTGAAAATTGTGTGCTTTTTTCTGCATCCAAAAGAAAAAAGAAATAAATTGAAGGGAAAGGAATTAAATATTTTTGTAGGGAGGTCACAGTTGTCATCCATGTCACGAGTGTAAATATAGGAAGGGGTAGAGAGTTATTCCCTTGATAAAATTAGAATAAAATGAGATGGAGAAGAAGAGAGTTAAGAGGAGAATTGTCGACGGTGTGGTCTTTGTAATAATGTAATAATGGCAAATTTTGATTTGTGACTTTTTGTTCCATATGGTCCGTGGTTGATGCTGAATCTGATGCTGGTTTTTCCCCGTTCTTGTTCTGGCAAACTGAAACTGGTTTTGACATTTCCCTTCTCAAAATGTCTGCTGTCTGTTGACTTGTAACTTATGGTGTGGACAGGATGCAGAGAATGAGTCGCTGACGATAGACGAATCGATGTGGGACCAGATTGTCATACGAGGTAAAAATTTCTAGGAATATTTTTTTATGTAAAAATTCCATTTATATAATTCTATATACATGCATATCATATTAATAGTCTCTTTTTCTATTTATTAGCTCTTGCTAATCCTACGGAATGGTTCCAATTACGGCAAGCTCTGGGTAAGCACTTGTCTCTTTTTTTTCTTTTGCTTTCACTAGTCCATGTAATGCTCAATTTGGATGCTGACTACAATTCCTATTATTTTCATCCCTGGCATCATATCACTGGCATGTACGCCATGAGCTCCTCCTTTCCTTTTGTGTTTTGACAGACAAAGAGAGTCATACCTTTCTCTCGCTTTCTCTTTTATACCCAGTTGGATAAGTTATAGAGTGACTGTAGAGCTATGAACCTCGTTTTATCCTTGTAGTTGATATACTCGTGCATTTGTTTTCACTTGATTACTTTTCCCTTCAACTTGCTCAATCTTCACCATCTTGTACCATTCAACATGGACCACATCCAGTCCTTTCTCCTCCTCCTCCTTCTATATCAATCTCATGTTCCCTCTCCAGTCTCAGTCTCCACAATTTGCTCCAAGACACTTTCGTAGAAGCTTATGCTTTTTATGTTGTACATTGTATATATATTTTGGTCCAAAAAACATTGTCTCATCTGTCGTAGTCTCTAAAGAGTGTCAACAGAGCCAACTCATGTCACAAAAGACTGGTCTATCTCTTTTTTGTACTAGTCCAAAAAGTTGTACATCATTTCAGTTTTATTTAACAGTGGCTAAGTTGGGTGGTTGGTTTTTTTTGTTGTGGTCTTTTATTTCATGTCACAATTTAGTGGGTTGTGTTGGACAATTCGTATAATTAATTCTGATTCCTTTTTTTGGTGGTCCTCCCATTCCATATTATTAGGTTTGTTGCTAGTTGGATGGACGGAATTTGTAACTGTCAACATTTAATTAGCTTCTCTATCCTCTCTCCTCAATTACTCCCGAGATCCGATTACTCATTTTCCCCAAGATATTTCTCCCGCACTAAATGTCCATCTCTTTTCCTGTCTAATATATATATATCTCTATATATTTCTGTATAAATTCTCTCCGTCCGCTTCTATCATTAACGGTTAGTCCCATCATTACCAAGTCCTGGCTTCCTTCCCCCCCTCTCCCTCTTCCTCTCGCTAAAACCCAAAACCCAAAGCCATTGAGTACAAGTGTGGACGATGGAGTCGACATAAAATTTATTTCCTGTATAATCAGTTTATATACTGCTAATATGTATATCAGTTTAGTCTTCACTGTATAATGTTATATCCGCTTTGGGAAACTCAAATTGAGGGATTAGAAGCCAAAATGGAGGATCCATGGACTTTTACAGATGTACATTTTAATGTAAATACACGTAAACTTTTCCATCTCTTCCCCCAACTGGGCATCATTTCCTATGGTCCTTTCCCCCCACTTTCTCTCTGTCTCTGTGTAATGATGGTTGGTGCTCAGTGATCCTTTTGAATTTGATTAATCCTCCCGTGTCGGTACAAGCAGAGGCTTGTTTGGAAATAAATAGAAAAGGTATCAACTCAAAATTGTAAAACCAAGAGGGGTTTAGTTGAAGAATTAAATGAGATAGTTTTCCAATATATTTTATGAGCCCTACCTGTGTCATACTTTCTCTTTTTATATGCAAACGAAATTGAAATGTTAGACAACACAACTTTCCCGGATTCTCTCCTCTCCTTCATCTTCTAATTGTATTTGCCCCCGCTTAGCTGTAGTTAAATTCTCCAGGTTTTGATTTAATGAATATCCCCCCTCCTCCATGTTTTTTGTTTAAAAAAAGAAAGACGAGAGTTCGTCAGTCTAGCGTGTAAATGTAGGTAATGCGCTTAATACAGTTTCAATAAAATGAGACCATAAATTCAACGTTGAATCTCAAGGGGGTTCTCAACTTCAACTTTACTATAAATTTCAACAAGAGACTGAGGAATTTTAGTGGAAATTACACCAGCCATTTTTACTGTCCTATATTTTTACATGAGTACCTGTACTCTCTTGTAATTTTATACTTCAAAAAAAGAGACAAGGTCACTGACAATATTCTCGGCCACAAATTCTTTTCACTTTTATGTTTATTCATTTTTTAAAGAAAGCAGTGAAAAAAACAACAAGAAAACTTTCTCAGCTTCATCCACTAGCCTCCTTTTTTTAGTATGAATATGAGTGTGATGAGTTTGTAAATTTTAATTCAATTAAAATTTAACTCTCATCTCATCTCCACCATCCAGCTTTCTCCCCCTCTCTTTCTCTTTACTGTCCATGTCTAGTCTACAGATACAATTTTTTTGGCTATTTCATGAGACTGGCTTTTACTTCAAAGGGGAGAGGAGGAGAGGAGGAGAAGAGGGGTTTTGAGCACAGCGTGTCATCTTTGTAATAATCTCGTGTATATATTATATTATACGAGACTGTTGGTGTTATAAAAAAGGATAAGTAGAGAGAGATGGGGGAAAACAAGGGCCTTAAAATGTTAGACATCAAACCCCCCTCTTTTTCTCAAGAAATTAGAACGGAGGAGGGGAGGGAGGGGAAGAAGAAATGTTGGGGAGTATTGTTTACGTATTACAAGGGGAATGTACAAGAAGAAGATGGTCATAAATCCTTGGTAGAATTTCGACTAGAAGAGTCGTAAAGGGAACTGTTAGTATAAAATATCGGCCTTTGCTTTCACGCTTCCAGCTATCCGTGGCTAAGGAGAGAGACTACCGTGAGGTGATGTCTTTTTCCATCTTGTGTACTGTATAAACCCCAAAGTTTATGGCATTTCATGAAGAATAAAGTACTTCCAACCCCCCCCCCCTCCCTCCCTCATTTTACCCGGGTTGGGTCATAGTTATTATTTTTATTGTCCGGGTTATTTTGTATAACCCCACAAGTACACAAAAGGATGGTTAATCAAGGCCGTCAGAGGTGTGGGACTCTTGACTATTTTATGTAAAAACAAATATCAGGCGAAAATCCCCGAAATTATCTGGCAAGTTCTTTCTCTTGATTATAGTACTCAAGGAGAAACCACAGGATTTTGTGTAGTCAAACAAGAGGGGGAAAGTCGAGGAAAGGACGATGAAAAAGATTGAGAGAAAACGTCCATCTAACTAAATAATGGACGAGCGGATGCCAGGCTTGCCAAGGTTTCTCTGTATTAAATTGATGTTCAAGGGGGTTTTCTGTTTGGATGTTTGGGTGGAATGGTAAGAAAGGTAGAGAAAGTGGAGGAGGAAATGATTATGTTGTTGTTGTGTTTCAACTTTTTAATTATAAATAGTACCACTGGTTTTATTACAAGAGCCTTAAATCTAAGTCAAGATTATTTAGTACATTGTTTCCATGTACATTTATAATGGGTCAATCATTAATTTAAAATTATGCTCCAACTCCAGTATCCCTACTTTGGCAATACACCCTTGGGTCTATGCAATCACTGGGAGAAAGTGGTGGTAGTTTAATTCCTTTTGGGTTTTTAGTATGCTGGAGAAGTACTCGAAAACATTTGTATTTATCTTGCATATTCTTCACCAACTTTCTCCATTGTCTCTCTTTTTCTCTTTGTGTTTTTCTCCTGTCCACATTGCATTGGCCATTGAGTAATTTTGCAAGTTTAATTACCGATTTATAGTTGGGTAACTGTGAATTATTGTGAAATGTGTTGGTAAATATTTCATAGAGTTAATTGAATGACTTTCTCCATTTTCTCATTGGGTAACTTTGGTTCATTTAAAATGGACCGAGTTTGGACTACATTACAAATTTTTTTGGGGGTCCATTTTGAAATTTTAACTGGTGTACATTTTGTAAATAAAATAAAAGATGGTTGTCCACAACTTTTTTGGTTTTATATTCATAATTAGCTAATTTTTTAAATAATTACTAAACTAAACCTAGGTTTCAAAATTAGGTAGCTGTACATATTTGACTCGTGGCAAGTGGGCTGAAATTTACACGAATTTTTACCACAATGGAGAGAGAGAGAGAAAGTGATGTCAGAAACCCTTTGGGATTTTTTGTTCCACTTCTGCCACCATTTTATTATTACAGCCATTTTACTACTACATGAAATTTTTTTATTGGTCAAATTTTGGGTAACAAGATGTTGCACTATTCATTCAAAATGGACGAGAAAAACTTTCTCTCCTTTTTCCGGGAGGTTTTCTTTGTCTATAAATGGCACGAGGTTCCCTCGATTGTCTACCTCGTAGCTCGTACACCCCTCGATTGTCCCATTAGTAATTTATGGAATGCTCGATTCATCTAATGCTCCTTACATTCATTACATTGTCCCTTTTTTCCCCCAATGTTGTAAGAGGAGAGTAGAGGAAATGGAGGGTTGTCGATTTCAACTAAAAATCTGTTGATACGTTTTTTATTGACTGAGGGAGGGAAGGGGAGAAGGTAAAAAAACCGAAGGATAGTTTTAGTCAAGTTGAGAGAAAGCCTCTCGTGAGTCTATAAATTGCCTACCACCTGATTTACCTTGGTCATTTGTAAGTACGTAAAGTGTGATTACTGGGGTCATGGGTTGCATTTTGAAAATGTGTGTCTCCCTCTGTTTACTTTCCCTCACTTTCTCTCCTCAATGTTAGTGTTATGGTTGGCAATGAGCTATTGATGGGCATCAAATTGGTAATAAGGAGTTGAGGAGCTGGGAAATGGAATAGACTTTCCCCTTGGCTGTGTACAATTTTTTTTTCTATGCTGAGACATTTAATCCACCATTTTATAAATGTCTAATCAATTGAATTGGCCATACTTCGAGCTTTTTATCTCCTTTCTCCCTACTTGTCTTCCTCTACTTTCTCCTCTTGAGAAATATTTTATGAGCTATACAATGTATCCTATGGCCCCTTATTTTTTATCGTTTGTCAGGATTATGACTCATCTCACTAGAACTAACCTCCATGAGGTTTTTTTTATCAATAAAATCTACAGACAAAAAAGGAAAATGTCAATTTTCTTTCTTACTTTCTCCAACACTTTATATGAACCATTTTCATACTTTCTTCTTTTTTTTACTAATGGTATTAACTTGTCTCAAATTTAAGTAATCAAAAAAATGTTGTAATCAGTCTCCCAAATTTTTTTACGACACACTTAAACAAAAGTGATAGTCAGTTCAATGTACTTTCTCCACTTTCTACTTTTACTTGTTGGGTTCTTTGGTTAAAATATGAATAAATATGAGGCCCATTTTATATGTACCTACCTACAGTTACAGTTGCTGAGAGAGAATTTTTTTAAAAAAATTTAATTTCCATCATAATATTAAAACATGAACATTATTTCCAACTTTATAGCCAAAGGCGTAGAGAGTCAAGAGAGAAAGCGTGAAAGTGTAAAAGAAAAGAAAGAGGAAAGTAAATATGAGACGCTATAAAAAAATCCCTAGGATATTTTGACAATTGAAATAAAAAAATTTGGAATTGGTAATTCTATTCCTTTCTCCCCTCTTACAACTTTCACTCACTCTCTCTCTCTCTCTCTCTTTACTGCTCAGGCCACTATCGTGGTGAAGTAAAAGTATCTTGAGACAAGTTAACGACAGTTTTCTCTTCTTTTTTTCAGTGCGTGCAAAAGTGCGTTGGAGAAAGAGAAATACTAGATATTATTATATACTAGAGAAAACATTAGGTCGAAAAATAATCCCATGAAAATTCTTTCCCCAACGAAAAAAAACTTGGAGAGAGCAAACAAAATAAAACAAGAGAAAGTAAAAAAAACTTTTTTTCTGAGCCGCCCACCTTGCCACCACAGTTCAATACTGTAGCCATTTTTTGTTGAAAAAGAAGAAGAGAGGGGGGGGGGGCTGAAAGTGAAAGATAAAGACGACGGAGGGGGGGGGGAGAAAAGAGAAAAGGGTACTTAGTTACTACGAGTTGTTCTATATTAAGGAAATATTAGAATGAAATTGAATAGAAACAACAAGAAACCTCGTTGGTTCATCCACAAGAAAGTTGAATTCAATAGCAAGGCAAAAAAACACATGGAGGGAGGAGTAAAAAGATATGTACAAAAATAACATGTATGAAATGTACAAGTAAAGCCGTACATGGCTACAAAATAAAAAAGAATCCCGGGTAAGAGAATGTGTGTACTTGTCTATGCAAAAAAAAACTCCCCTTTTTTTGTATTATTTGGAGAGAGTTTGGGTAGTAGTAGTAGAGTAGTGGAGGTACTTTTTGTACTGCAAAAGGGTAATCCAAAGATCTACATTGACAAACTTTCTCCCAGTCTAGCCTCTCTCTCTCTCTCTTTCTCCAAAAAAACTCTTTTACCATCAAAGCGTTGCATATAAAGGAAGCCCTTATATTTAAATAGAGAGAATATAATAGTCCCCGTTTCCGTTACTTTCATGCTGAAAAACTTGGTGGCGAGGGAGAAAGCTTTCTTTTTTTTTCTTCCTTCCTTCCCTCACCTCTTCTTCTTTTCTTTGGTGATCTTGAGTCTATCTCTTCATCTCTTGTTCATGTTACAAGGACCAGAGAAAAGAGGATGAAGAAAAGAGAGAGAGAGAAGAGATTCATCTATACCACTTTCTCTTTCTTTCTCTTTTTTTTGTTTGTTGTTGTATAACCACCTTACACTTCTACTTACCCACTAGACTTGTGTACATATGTTAAAGGAGGAGAAAGAAGAAGAGATTACAATATCGTCTCTACTCTTGTACACTTTGGAGGATGGCAATAAGGAGGAGGAGGGGGAGTTTTTTTTGGTATGATAGGAATGAGCTTGGCCATTATACAGCCGCTTTGCAAACGCTTAAATCGTCAATGTCGACATTTCTTGTGCAATTTTGGCAATAAGTAAAAGAAAAGAGTATAAAAATGCATAGTAGACATTCACACTAAACCTATTCTCCTTGTATAAATAAATGGGCTTTCTATTCTCCCTCGCTTTCTCTCTCTCTCTCTCTTGTCTTATTGCAAAGTCTAATGTGCCCTTCAAATTGTATTTTAGATGTATGTAAATTTTTTTTCCTCTTGCTTTCTCCAAAAAGAATTAGAATTCTTTTTTTGTCTATATAATTTGAGACTGTCGCTTTCTCTCTCTCTCTCTCTCTCGCTTTGTGGACTGTGTACAAATGTAAAATTGTTAGACTGTTTTTGTGGCCTGTGTATGAAAGAGAGAGAGACAAATTTGTGAAGAGTTGATTGTGAGAGACAAAAGAGAAAGGAAAAAATAGTTTTGGTTTTAATCTTCTTGTTGTTTCAACATAATTTGCAGACAAAGTTGACGCAGACTTGAGAGCCCTGACAGCCCTAGAGAATTCCAAGAGAAATCAAAGTAAATCTGTTCCCAAATGGAAGTTTACTTACCATCGTGTCATGAGCCCACAAATCTGGAATCAAAATCTGACAAAAAGAGCTCCTGGTGCACTTTCCATGGGGGGTATCTCTGTCAAGAAAACCAAGGCTTTTGCTGCCGTCTCTCTCGCCACACTCCCACAACATGAACAACAACAACAATCACTCCCCACCTCCATCTCCACCAACATGGGGACAATTGGAAAGGGAAACAATTTGAATATTAAAACAGAAAATCCCTTCATTCTCAAGGGGACCCCCAAATTAAGTGGGACTGGCACCACCTTTCTACTTTCTCCCTTCCTCCACCATGACTACAACAAGCCGAGTAGTAAGACTGGCAACCAGAACCAAAATCACCTTAACCATAATAATGGCAAGACGGAGGGGGATGGGGAAAGTGAGAGGGAGAAAGAAAGGAGCAAGACCAGCCCAAGTTTTAGTGAGAAACAAAATAATGTTAGTTTTAAAAGTACGCTTAATAGTAATGGGAATGCAAGTTGGAGTGAGAGACGGAGTAGTCGAAGTCGAACTCAACTTGAGGAGGAGATTGCCAAGATGTCTTCATCATCTAGGACTAATGATGGCTCCATATCTACTTCTTTTCATTGGAGACCATGGATTCACCATCGAAACTACAATAATAAAATTCAACCCACCTCTTCCTCTCCTTTTTCTGCTTTCTCTCCTTCAAACTCACCGTCCCCTCTGTCATCAACTACAGCCAGTCCTCCTCTGTCTGCACTCAATTCCCCCTCCGTGAATGATCACCATAAAAATACATGGAGTGAAGAGATGGAAAAGTATCATGCCCAGTATCATCATCATCATCCCCACAACAACCACCAACATCATTCTTACCAGCCCTTACCTCATCCCCATCCCATCCTCATTCAGTCTCCACCCAGTCCTAGTCTTAGCCCTATAGCCAATGATATTCTTGTCAATGTTGTGGAATTGGAGCGGGTGAAAGTAAATCAAAAAGAGAGTCAAGACAGTGAGAATGCCATTCCAATGGGTCTTGACGATGAGGACAGTTTCAAGGAATTTGATCCACAACATCATCATCAACGTCATCATCAAAAACATCCTCACATTCCACTTTCTCCTTTCTCTTCTTATGCCTCTTCTTCCCTTGATGGAGGGACTAGTGAGGCTGGGGATGACCAGCTATTTTCCACTGCACACCGAATTTCATCCTTAGAATATAGAATATAATATTATTACAAATCACATATATAAATACATATATATTATTAAAAATCATTTATTGTCTTAATTTTAACTAACATTTATCAACATTACATATGAGACGGGTAACCAAAGAGAACACGTTGCAAAAAATTATACATGAAAAATAAAAATCCTATCCTCAAGTGCAAAATTCTACAAAAATTTATCCTGATTTCTTTTTCATCTTGGCCATTCTCTCACGTTTTTTTTCTCCATATTAAATAGAGTAAGACTGGCATTTAAAAGAACTTGGAATATTTCAGGAAAGAGAGAATTCGGTTAAAAATAGAAACATACTTTCTCTTTTTCTTTCTTTAAAATAATACATGGATGGAAAACCTTTGTGTAGGAGAAAGTACAAAAAAAAGAAATGATTTAGAGAAAGGAAAAAAGAAAAAAAATTTTTTTTTCTAGTTTTAGAAAATCATGTTGGTTTACTTTACTTTTTCTTGTGTACATGGTGGACCATACAGAGAGAGAGGAGGAGAAAGTTGGGGAATAAGAGAAAGGAATGAATTTAAAGGTTGTGGAGTGGGTGTGTTCGAGTTTATGGGATGCTCTCACTAGTGACGGAAATTCCTCGACCTGTCGACCCAGGGGAAATATGTACACGGTAATATATTTCAAGACTTTCTCTTTCTCTCTGTCTCTGTCTCTGGTTTTCTCCTCCCAAAAACTCTCCACAAGAACCAGAGCGTAGAGAAAGCCAAAGGAAAGACATCAGAGGAGAGCCAACAAGCCACCCGAGTCAACCAATAACAAGTTTCAACTCTCAACTTGGGACTAGAGCAAAAACAAACGACAACTTTCTTCACTTTTGGCCACTCTCTCTCTCTCTCTCTCTCTCTTGAAACTGTGCTAATGCAGGAACAAATCGAATACAAAGTTATACAAACTCAAACTTGGTTCTCCCCCATTCTTTTTGGTATAAAATTCATATTCAACTTTCTCTTCAAAAAAAATCCTTCAATCTTACATAACACAACGACAGACCACACATCCAATCACCGCCTTGTGCCCTAGTTCAATTTTTTTTTCTACAATCTAATACTAAAAATTGGCTGGCTTTTATCTACACGTACAATTGTACATAAACATGGTATTCCCAAATAGAAAAATCCCTATAAAAAATGTAGGGCTATGGAGAAAGTACAAAATATAGTCCAAATATTGAAAAAGGATACAGACTTTTTTTTCTACTCCAATTTTAGATTTCCATCTCAAAAGACCGTGCAGGATGAAGAATAGAAAGAGAGAGAGAGAGAAAGAAGGGGAGGAGGAGGGGAAGGAGAAAAATTTTGGGTATTAAAAACCTATTACGATAGACTGTGAGAAGGAAAAGGATCATAAAGAAAGGGTACGTAAAAAACTCAATAGTCATAGAAATTTTATGCAATGCATACTCACACACGAGGAAATGTCAGGACACTTTCAATTGACTATGGGCACAAGGAGCATTGCACGAGTGACAAGATCGCCAGAGGTATTTTCCTCTCGGTTGCTTTCTCTTTCTACATCAAACGGAAGTGTGGACGCACTCTGCGCACCCGTATATAAATGTAAAACTACTTTATAGTTTGGTTGGCAAGGTATTTTATGGGAGAGAGAGAGAAAGTGAGAGTGAATGATATAAGCATTAAGTACATTTTACCAATGGGTGAAAGGGATAGAGAAAGTAACCTTCAAGAGGGGAATGATTGTATAGGTTGCATGGCTAATGTATCACATAGAAAAGTGACAATAAGCCCACGGAGCCCATTCCAGCAATAAAGGTCTCTCTCTATCTGTTCTCTGTATGGAGGATCTCTCTAGAGATTGAGTGGTTGGGGAAAGCGACAGGGATGGAAGGGGCTGCACGTGTCCCAGCATTATTCTATTATAATAATTTGTCTGATCAACTTGGAAATGACTGGAGAAGAATAGAATAAAATTGACGCTAGAGCACTTTGTAAATCTCACTCTCTATCTCTTCATCTCTCTCGTGCCTTGAATTCCAAGTGAGAGCCACACAATCAATGTCTTGGTCTCCAATGATCTTCAGACAGGGCACGAGTTTCAATTTCAACTCTGAGTAATCTCATTTTTTTTTATTTTTGCCACTTTCTCTCCTTCTTCGTGTATTTATAAATATTCAATCTTATATTTTTACATATTTATTTACATCATTTTCTATTCTAATCCATAGACATGGATCATTTTAATATTTTTGTATAAGAAACTTTCTCTAGACTTTTATAAAAAAATAAAATGGGAGCTACATGGCTTCTTGAATTTCTCTTGAAAATTCTAAACCATGAAAAAAAAATCTCGGTGGTGAATAAAAGAGGAGAGCATTAGAATTCATGGAATAGACAATAATTTTATTGAGGATTCTCTAACAAGATCGAAAAAAATTTTGCGATTTACTTGTACGCTTTCACTTCGTTATTATGCGGTTACTCTATATTCAATATTAAAAAGAAAATAACAGCCCATCTTCCTCCTCCTTTGCTTTCTCCTTTCTTTTTGTCTTTAGCATTTATATGGATGTAATCAATTTGACTACAAGTTTTAGTTTAGTTTTAGTTTTAGCTTTATTCAAGTGTCAAGTTAATAGAGTCGATACAACTGGTCTCAATAACGGACACATTTCTTAAATGTTGTCGAGCATTTAATTCCCCATTTCTACATAAGTAAATTAGTGTTATTAGATCTAGTTCTACTTGGAGGAGCCAAAGTATACAAATTATTTACAAAATCAATTGTAGACTTAAATTTCAAGTTTAAAAAAGTAAATTTAAGTACATAATAATTAAATCGTTCATTTACAGATAACATATCACATTTTTCAAGTAAGTCACTTTCATCATAATTAATATTATTAATTCTACTTTTCCTAACCCAGTGAGGTGGTTCAGTATAATTTAAGGTTAATATGTTAATTTTATTTTAAAGACATTGTAATTCCTTACTAGTTCCCCAGATTGGAAGGCAAAAGTCAATAACAGAGAGTATAAGCATTAATATAAATTTTAAAAACATCAAATGGCAAAAATCATTTGATTCTACTAATACATCCTATAGCGCAACTCATGCCCTTTTTCACATACATATAATGGTCCTTAAAATCTAAGTTTGAATCCAATATAACTCCCAAGTATTTAAATGTAAATACTCTTTCAATTAAATTACCATCACAATACATATTAATGTCATTAGGGATATTTGTCATGAGATTTATGAAAAATAATAATTTTGTTTTATCAAAATTTATGTACATAAAATTGGAGTCACACCATTTTTTAAAAATATTTAAGGTTGATTCAATTATACGTACTCCTATGGTACAACATGAGTTACATGTATAAATAATTAAATCATCTGCATACAACAAATAATTAACTGACTTGTCAAAAATATCACAAATATCATCAATGTAGAGTATAAAAAGTAAAGGGCCCAATATGCTTCCTTGTGGGACACCAGAGTTCAAGTCAAAATAATCAGATGAGAAATCATTGATTTGAATATAAAATTTCCTATTAATAAAATAATCAACCAGAATTTTAAGTAAGTAATTGTCAATTTTGTACCGGTTTTTTAGTTTAGTCAATAGTTTACATTGGTCAATCATATCACAAGAGAAAGTGACTCTCTCTCTCCCTCTCTCTTATAAACTGAGCTTAAATATTAGTCTCACATTTTGATGGAGAAATTAATTTTTTCTTCTTCTTTTCCATTATGCATGGATTTCAGTTCCTACGCTCTACACATTTTATTACATTTTTTATTATTACATAATAATAAAATTCAATTTTTTATAAGGTAATTTTATATAAACTTTAGAGGGTGATGGAGCGATTTTTGTTTTTAAAAAAAAATTAAATTTCAGTTTAAAAAACTAAATGGCCCTTGTAAGTACCTTTCCAAGCATAAATTTATTTTGTCTCATAAATGAACTTTCTTCTACCATAAAAAAACCTTTAGTGTTTTTACTTTAAGTGTTATTTATTTACAAGTGAAAGTAAAACTAACAGGGAGGCGATGAGAAAGAAAGAGGGGGGCTATGAAAGAGAAAGCACATGGCTAACAATTTTTTTGATTATCATTATATTATCAAAAAGGTGATAAAGTAAATAAAACAAAGTTGAGAAAGAGAGAGAGAGAGAGAGAAAGCAAGAGGGAGAAATTTCAGGACAAAGAAAATACAGATAATATAGAATCCTATAAATCATAACGTCTTTTGTAGACTTTCCCCCGATAAGAAAGTTATTTCAAAGTAGTTCTCCAGCACACTAGAGAAAAGATACACGTATCTTTGATGATTATATATTACAGTCAATAGAAAGAAAAAAAGAGAAAGTAGAGGAGCCAAGACAATGAGCAGAATTCTTGTATCTGACTTATCATTCTCATACATTGACTTACCTTATGTTTCCCCTCCTATAAATTACAAGAGACTTTCTCTTTGTGAAAAAATAATAACAAGAAATAAAATTGATCAACTCCACTAAATAACCAACTCTGTTTTCTATAGAGAAAGTGTTTCGATTTGATTGTATTGTGTAAACAATATTAAAGAAAGGAGGGGGGAGGGGATTGTAAATTGAAGATAATGTGAATGGATGAAGACAGAGTGAAGAAAAGAAAGTATTTGTAGAAGATGAAAGAAGTATGCATATGAGAGAGAGAGAGAGAGAGAGATAAGACCAAGGTGAATATTTATGCACTCCCCGTCTCCACTCTTCATCTAATAATAATATAGATATCCTTGAAATGCACTGTACATACTTTATCAACTTTTATTTTATGAGTGGAGAAAGGTGCTTCCCTTGCTTTTTTACTTTCTACACTACACTACACCATTTTTTTGTGTTACAAGTTACTCTTTATCTCCTTCACTTTCTCCTTGTTTCTTTCCTTGGTGGTGGATGGAAAGTATTTGAGATGGAGGGGAAGAGGGGGAGGGAGTGCATTATGCTCACTTTTCTAGGGATAAACTATGGTTATGTTTATGGGAGAAAATAATGTCTGCATCCTCCATCCTCCTTTCTCTCTCTCTCTCTCCTTGTTACAGTCTCAGTCTGTACAAGGGAAGAAATGCAGAGGCATTGCATCTCATCGGGTAAAAAAAGGAAGGGGAAAAAGCAAAAGCGAGAGAGAGAGGGAAGAAAAACATGAGGCTTTTGGAGGGACAAGCTCAGCATGCGAAATTCAGTTAGTCAAAAGAAAAAGAGAGTCATTGGGATTCCATCCACGCTCAAACTTATTTACAACCTTTTCAAGAATTTATATACTCCTCCTTCCAAATCCTAGCCTTACTGTACTTTCTCTCTCCCTCTCTCTTGTCTCTGTGTATATGGATATACACAAAATAGGACTGGACTAAGATCTACACAGTGTGATCGTGTATGTTAGAACGTGGCATGATGTAAAACTTTGAGTAAGTTTCACACTTTGCCACTTAGCCATTACCATATTATTAGATTGAAGGCTACTATCCTCCTCCTTTATCCTCCTTTCTCCATGTGTTTGTTGTAACAACATGAAGCAACCTCAGAGTTTTAAATTACAACCAGTTTTTTTTACATTGACATTCTATTCACTTTTATTAACCACCCACCACACAAGACTTTCTCCATAAATTTATTGCACAAAATATAAATATAATCAATAATCCTGTTGGACAAGTACTTTGATTCTGCATTAAATTTTAAATTTAAACTCTTGCCTTGCCCATCTCATATTCTTGATCGTGGTGTGACTTTAGTTTTTTTTTAAAAAAAATATTTTTCTGAAAATTTTCTAAAATTGAGCATTTTTTAAAACCACCGAAATTCCAGGGAAGGACTTGACTAGAAAAACGAAAAAAGTTTTTTGAGGATTTATTTAATAACAAAATATTAAAGTTTAAATTTAAACAGAGACTTGAGTCACTTTAAACAAGAATTGAGATGGGGAAAAAGGGTTAGAGTGAACTCGTCATGTGAATGTGAGGGGTCTGAAGAAATTTTATTGGAAGAGAAGATGAATTCAAGGTAAATAGATATAGCGAGTGACTCCAGTCTATAGACAATGTCAATATAAAAGGGAAAGATATATAAATAAACTGTCCTCCACTTTCTCTTTATCCTTGATAAACTTTGTTTGAGTGGTACCCCAAGGAAAATAACTTGCCATCCCTTCCCTTCACTTTCTCCTTGAGGGGGAGGTCTTGACTTGTAAAATTTCATTCTCAATTTACTTTTCTCTATGTACATGACCACTCTTACCTTCAAACACATTGGGAAATCTCTGTCCACATTTATTCCTATTTCTTGACATGCTCTCATATTCTCATTTAAAACAAGTTGCGTTATTTTAAATAATAAAGAGAGAAAGTGAACTTGTTGGATAAATCCGTATCATGAAAAACCCAGGGAAGGAGAATATTCCAGTAATGAAAGTAGGAGGGACAGTCCAGGAAAATTGGAGAAAGAGGGGAAGGGGAAAAGACGCTGGGAGTGACAAGGACAAAGACGACTCTAGAGATCACGGGAAGAATAGACAAGTTGAGTCTCTGCCTCTTCTCGTATCAGTATTCTGTTCATAACTAAAAGTTCAACAGAAAAAGGGGGGTTCTCCTCTCCAGCTCTTTATGGCCTACCTGGCTGTGTAAATAGTAAAAAGGGAAGGGGAGGGGAAAGTCTAGTGTGTTTACATACGTGGTTTCGAAAGACACTCTCAATTTTCATGAATATCTTCCCAGGTTCCACCCACTGCAATTACATGTCCTGTATCTGTATCGTGGAGGTCCTTTCCCTTGAACTTGTTTTATATTTTTATTTTATCTTCATCTTTATACAATTTAGTCAAGTCAAGTTAAAGCATGAAAATCTTTTCAGAGTACTCACAATCAGTAATGATGGACTGTAAAGGATGAGGCATACAAGGACTTGCATAATGATACTTGAGCTACCTCTGTACGTGTAGTTGTGGATAGGCGGGGGATAGGAACAAGTTTAAGAGGTTTGTGAGTTGATATTAAAGTTGAGAGTGTAGTGGGTAGACTGTAGTCATGGATAGTTAAAGTGGTCGTCTCCCTCCGTTTAAGGTTTCTCCATCTCGGCCTCCATCGAGAAAACCTGCCTTGGATTGAGATTGAAAATTCTTGTAGCCGAGGTAATTTATTGAGTAAGAAAGTTGAGTGGGGAGCAAGTCTTCCACGAGAGCGGATGGCCAGAAGAGAAAGTGGAGAAAGAGAGAGAGCGGACGATGGGGGAAAGGAGCTGTACATGGAGTGGATGGTAACCTCCTTATTTATATCGAATTACATTCTTGATACTTCCTTCTTTTCACATTACACTCCATACACGTTCATCTTCAATATAAACTCTCCCTTTCTCTCTCTCTTTCTCTCTTTCTCTACAGATTGCCGCGCTATTGACTACATTTAGACTTGAGACAAAAGACTTTCTCTTCATCTCAAGGTGGAAAATATTAGAGATGAAAGGGAGGAACGCACTGAGAACAAGAGCAAGAATTGAAGCCGCTTCACAAGTAAAATTGGAAAAGGATTTTTTTTCTTTCTTTATACCTTTCTCCCTCTTTTCTCTTTTTTTCTTCTCCTTTTGGCTCTAGCCAAAAATCTACTGCCAACTTTGGCCATGTACAATAGCTATCCTTGTCTGTTCTTAACTTTTAGGACAATCCCTTTGATTTTCTCCTTCTTGTTCTTTCACTCTTTTCACTGAAATTGTATGCTTTCTAAATGACTTGCGACAGCCATATTTATCTAATATTTTATATTATTTGCAAGGCTGAAGAAATTATTTTTTATTATTTTTTTAAGAAAAAATCTCTTTCACTTTCTTTTTCATGATATTTAATTAATTTTTCATGGGTGGTCTTCTATGAAATGAAAAAGATGAAAGTTTTTTGGCACAACAAATTCTACAGACATTTTCTAATAATCATCAAAGGTCCTGCAAAGATGGTCAAATGTACATACATATTTGTAGAGAAAGTAGTTTTTTTTATAATAAATTTATTTTCAATAGTAAAGTTTGTTTTATCTTTGAAAAAAGAAAGAAAAGAAAAATTAAATTAAAAAATAAAAAGTTTTTTTTGTGTACAAGAAAATTATTAAATAATAAAAAAGAAAGACAAAAACTTTCTCTTTATTTTGTAGACAAGTGGTTTGGATTACTCAATTGAATGAGAATTTGTCTGATGAAGAAATGAACAAAAAAAAGATTTTTCTAAATTAATTTTTTCTAGATCCTTTCCCTTCCAAGGATTAAAAGGAAAGGACCAGCTGTAAAAAAAGAGAAAAGAAAGATTTTTAATGAATTCCAGTGAGACTTGGATGGCGACATGTTTTCGCCATGGCTTTGGTAATGGCTTGAATGGGGTTGTGTCTTTCACATATGTTGACCAAGATGAAGAGTTTTCTCCTCACAAATGTATTCTGTAATAATGAAAAGAAACGTTTTTTTTTCAAAAAAAGAGAAAGTCAAGTTGAACCGTTTACCATTACTTGCATCATGCAAAAAAAATAGTCAAAGACGAATACTTGTCTTTTGGTCACATCCACACATAAACTGAACTGTTCCTCCTTCACTTTCATTGCTTTGAATAAGACTTGACTTTCTTTTTTAAATTCTTGTCACCTCTTTCTTTAACTTGTAGGTACTTAGCCTCCTCCATATTTTTTTCTTATGCTTTCTCTCTTTCTTTTTGTCCATGTGTTGAGTTTTCCAATGCCTCTCTTCAAAAAATCTCCTCCCTTGAAATTTTCTCTTTTTTTTCTCTGAAGGGGAAGAGAAAGAAGAGAGGTCTGTTATATACATTCTATCTATTCTTTCTCTTCCTCTTCTCTACACTTGACTATAACAGCTGCCTTTTACTTTGGGCTTGGGGTTGAGCTTGACGGTGACAACAACAAGACGGCCACTTTAGCCTTACGCTTACGCCTCAACACGCAAAGAGGAGGATGATGATGACTAGGCAAAGTTACGACTCTGGCCTTTCTCTCTGACTATTTGACACACGTGTTGAGGTTGAAAAGTTCTCTAGCCAACTATGTCCCTTTCTCTTCTTTCTCTTCTTTTTTTATCCCTGCCATATATTCTTCATGTTAGAAACTTTGGTCCATTTTTACTATCCTTTTTTTTCTCTACATTTTTTTGAGGGGGAGAGTCCTCAACTGGGGAAGAAAAACTATTGAAAGTCTTTTGTAGTAAAAGAAATTCTTTGTCAAAGTAAGAAGTAGCATGGCTCCTTGTAAATTGATGAGCTTCTTTTGTTAATATACAGTCACACTCCACATCCATACAAGTACAAGTCTCTCTTGTATGAGTGTACAGTCACACAAAAAAATATGGTGAGCTCCTCCTACCCTCCTTACAGTTCAATTTGTTTTAACTAACTCGCACTTTTTTCCCCTACTTTTTTCCCCTACAATCCAACTCACAAGTTAAACTTATGCAAAACTTTCTTTTTTTCAACTGGGTCATAAAAAAGTATTTTTTTCAAGAGTTTTTTTTAAAGTAGAAAAATTTTAAATTTTTTATGAGGGTGACGTTGACTTGACTTACCTTGGCAATACTGAAACAATTTTGACTATAAAATTTGGCAGCTTGTTCATAACAATCTCGATTAAGTAAGGGAAGATGACTTTTCATTAAAATTTCTTTTTCTTCTTTATTTCCAAGCGTCAGCTCATCCAAAAGTTCCATCATTTGATTCGTCACTAATTTACGTAACTATAATCATTAGCCAAAAAAGGAATTTTAGCTTGTTGTGTATTGCATAGAGAAAGTACAGTACTAAAAGGGGAGATTTAATTAATGATCGTTTTAATAATAAAATGCATCACAGGTAATTTGCAATAACTGAGAGAGAGAGAGGGGGAGAGAAATTTCCAAGAAAACTTAATTCATCTTTGTCATTCTCCTTGTACAAAAGAGTTTTTGTCTGGCAGTAGTACATACTACAGTAGTGGTGGTAGGTGAGGCGTTAATTCCATGTAATTCATTAACTGTATCCGCCATTAACTAGCTAAAGTTTTTTTGGGACAAGTGACATTCAAGTGGTGGAGAACTACCGACTACATTCTCATTATCACGACTGTAGTGACCTTCATGAGAAGCCGTGAAAGGTCTCAAGTAAAGCGTTAGTTTGACAAAATTAAGGAGATTTTCTCTCCTACTTAAAGTCCTATACAATAAGATGTGTCCTGGGTTGAAGAAAGAGAGAGAGAGGGGGGGGGGGAGATGAATTGGATTGGGCCCCTCCGTTTGGTTCACCACATTTTCCACATTCAACGTAATGATGTGTCATTAGCATGGGCATTTGCATTGAGAATCCAATTTTCACAACTTGCTTGCCATGTCACTACAAATACACTCGGCCCCAAAATACTGGGCTTGAATAATAAAGGAGACTTGAAGTGAATGTCTAATGGTGGAGATGCAATGCGGGTGTTAGTAAGAGCGGGTATCATCACATCAAATGCATATGCAACAACATCAACATATTCCTAACCATCATTACCTCCCTCCCCTCCCCACAAACTTAACCATTAAAGCTTAAAAGTCTCCCTTTTACAATCTCCACCATTTTCGAGCTCTCTAAAATTCTGGAGGCATTTCTTTTACATTAAACACTAGCTAGTTAATTGTCATGTATTAAATATTATCCAACTTTATTATGGACTATAACAATTGTCCTATTTTACACACAATATGGAATTCTATCCTGGTTGTGGCGGTTTGTAGAGGCTCTTAATATCAACAACCATTCAAAAAAACTGACTACCTTTAAATTAAATGTGGCCACTCTTTCTCTCCCTCTCTCTCTATGTTCCATCTGCAGAACATTTTGGCTAAAAACCATGAATATTATTTTAAGGACAGCCTGTTCTAGTCATGTAGGACATGATTCGCATCAGTATTTTTTTATAAATGTTTTCGATATGTTCCAATTTCTCTCTCTCTCTCTCTCTCTCTCTCTCTCTCTGTGATAAACATTTGCTAATAATTGTAACAATCTTAATAACCCATCAGTAGGAATGTAAAATAACAATAAAATAAAATTAATTTCTCACTTACTTTGTACATCCGGTTCAATTTCTGTTTGGTCTCGATTCTCTCTCCAGTACTCAACGTTTGAGATAATTTCCGTTCCAGTAGAATTCTCGGGACATCTCTTGAATCCACGGGATCAAGCTGAAAATAGGTCAAAGCTCTTTAGTATAAAATTACATTCCTGATACTTTTTTTTGTGATAATTTAATTTATACTACTATCTAATTTTGACAAACAAAATTGTAACCTAATAATAGTCTCCAAAACTTGACTTTACAAGTTGGAAAGTTTAAGAGAAAGTAAAAATAATGTTGTAATAATTTTAACAATTTAATTTTCTTAAATTTATGAGTGTCAATATCAAAAAAAGGCAGAAAAAAAGAGAAAGTTTAATCCATGAATTTAAATCCCATAACTACGAACACTCTTCTTGGTAGTTACAAGGAGGAGGGGGTGGAGAGGGGGGGGGGTTATCTATGATGATGGCCATTCTTAACGGGTATCCAAGCACAAACCACCGTGGCAAAAATAGTGGAAGAAAAGAATGAGACTTTGAGGAAAAGTGAAAAGCCAAGAGGCTTTGGCTTACGCATGATAATGTTATAGTTTAATATGATCATAGAAAAGGAGAGAAAACTTTAATGAAAATCAATTAAAATTCAAAGCTCAAACTTTTCTCTTGGTGTGGTTTTTGGACCCCCCAAAAAAGGCAAGAATTTTAGGAGCTTTTTTGTCCTCCTCAGAACAGCACAGAACCCCTCAACCCTTTTTCCTTGTGTAAGTTTTGTTTCATAAAAGAGAAAGTGGGGATTCTTTTGTAGAGAGAAAGGCCCGCATTTTACACACAAGAAAACGACAAAGGTCTACGTGGAAAAAAAATAGAAACTTAACTTTTCTTATTAGAAAATGTATATGTTTAGAATAGAAAAGCTTTTAGTTTTGACTATCGGGAGAAAGGAGAGAGGAGGAGGGTGGTAATTTTTTAAAAAGCCCATGCTCCCCGCTTTTCTTCTCACTAATCGAGGCTAAACTTTTTTTTAGTAGCATGAACAAGAAATTCCTCTTGTTGTCTTGAATGGCTTAAAATAATTTTGCTGGGAGAGAGAAAAAGAGAGAGAGAGAGAAGAAAATTAGAAAGTTTTCCTTGTCTGCAACTTAAATCCTCTTCCAAAAATTCCAAAAGGGGGGAGAAAAGTGTGGTCTATAAGATTTTGGAGGGCTAACCAGACCTCCATTCCATGCCAACACATTAAGCTTTCGAAATTTCTACACACACATAACTATAACTAGCTTACATTCTATGTAGTCACAATAAAAAATCTTTTTTTTATATTTATACACACTCATTTATTCTCTGTCACTTTATCCACCCCGAAAACTTTGTTAAAGGCAATCAACCAAATGGGAATTTTTATGAGGAGACAAAAATAAACACAAAAAACTTTTCCCCAATGTCAAAATATTTTTTTTGTTTACAAATAAAATAACAAATTCAATTTGACTTTCTCTTGTCCACCTTAATATCCTTAAACATTGGCCTCTGCCTTTATTCTATCTGTACACTCTCCATTTAACTCAATCAACGAGTGTGGCGGCGGTAAGACAGTCAAAAAAAAGAAAATTTGTTGCTGAGGCGGGTTAAAATCATGGACGGGGGTTTGTAGATTGAAACCCCCCTCCCCAAGCTGGAAAAGGAAGAAAGAAGAGGAATGGAATCGGATCTGTTAGCACTTAGGAGGGAGTAGGTAAATGAGTTGGATTAGAAGCACAAGATACAGATGGAAATGACAGACTATTTTGAGAATTGTAATGGCCTTTTTCCTCTTCCTTCCATCGTTTCTTCTGTGTAATCTGTTTTGACGTCGTCTCTTCCCAAGAACTTGCTTTCCCTTCTGTTTTCAAAATCTAATCTACTTTATTATTATTACACAGTCGGATTTTCTTTGAACATGGCTTTCTCTCTCTTTCTCTTTGTGGAGATAGTTATATAGAGACTGTACTCATTATTCTTTCAAGTGCAACCCCTCTCTCTCTCTCTCTTCCTTCTTGTCCATTCAATCTCTCTAAATCTTCATGTGTATACTTTCTCTGTCTATAAAGTTCATGTCTATATCCGCTTTCTTATTATTTTCTCTTTTGATCTGTTTACTTCCTCCTATCCAACCCATTCCCCTTGTCCTCTTTCTCTTGAAAGGAAAGATTGTCTTTTTTTCTTTTGTAGACAAATATTTCAAACATAAATGTAAAATATTATTTATACAAGTTATTTGAATAATATTATTATTTTACTCTTGTCCCACTTTCCTAGTTTTCTACAGCCCGGGCATTTGCAATTGTTTGATAAAGGGATGAGTTTGTGCATAAAATTATTTATTTTTGGAGGTTCCATTGTCAATAGAAATTTTGCAAAATTTTACATAAATTTTTTTATTATTTTATATTTATTTACTCACGTTCACTGGAGGATAAGCAATCAAACTGTACGGGTCGGTACGTCCGAGAAATTCGGAGGCGGGTAAGGGTCTCAATCTTTTGTCACCGAATTCTTGAACGTGGGATGTGTTCGTCTCATTTTTGACTATCAAAAATTGTCCTTGAATCGTCTCTCTTGTCAAGTCTACCTTTAATAAAAAAAATTATAAAAAAATCAAAAAATCATTTTCACCTGAAATCACCTGGAGTTTCTCTCTCTCTCTCTCTTTCTCTCTGTCTAATTTTGGCCTTAAAAATGTAGAAAGTTTATAAAATAATTTTTTTTTCAAAAATGATGACGACCACGTGATCAAAACTAGTCATTTTTTTGCACAGATCACAGTCAAGTTTAATTTTCCATTTAATTTTACATGTCACCTTCAACTGACATGACACCATTTTCTGTCCCTGTGCGTCATGTCATCATCAAAATGAAACTTTTAAAGTTTTAGAGAGAGAGAGAGAGAGAGAGGGAAACATAATACGAATCTAATTTTAATATACAAAAAAAGAAAGTACAAGTGAAAGTAGCATATGAAATAACTCTTGGTAGGAAAAAGTTTTGCAATTTATGTCAAAAAAAGAGAAAAGTTTACTTAATGTTCAAATTAAGGGAAAGTACATGAAAATGGACGTAAAAAGGTGAGAAAGGGGGTGAAAGTCAAAAAGAAAGAAATTATTTTAAACACATCATTTGAATGGCTTTTCTAGAGGCCATAAATTCCCTACTGGAGAAAGTAAAAAAAAGAGAAAGGGGAGGGCAAGAAAAAAGGAGTTATGACTCTATCAACTGAATCGATCATTTAGTGTCAAAGCTATGGAGAAAAAAATATATTTTTTTTGCGCCCTCCTAATAAAACTTTGATAGGTAGCAAATAAGATAAAAACAGGCACAAAAAAAAAATCTTTCTCCTTTTTTTCTTGTCCAAATAAATGGGATAGAAAATGTGCAAGAAATTTGCTTGCCCTTTCTCTTTTCTCTCTCTCCTTGTTTGCCATTTGAGTGTTGAAAAAGTTGGAGAGGGAATTTTGGTATAAAACTTTTATGAGATCAATGGAGAATTATTATTAGAAGAAAAAAAGAAAAGAAAATTGTTGGATTTTCCATGTGGGGATTGGCAAGTAAAATGTATGGCTGAGAAAGATATAAAAAAAGGGGTTGGTGAAAGTGGGAAACCTGTGCCAGTGAATATTACAGTTTTTTTGACGACGTCAGTCTTCCCAATTTTTTATTATTCCACCGATTCCATTTTCCCCATATATTTTATTTTGTATTTGCTTTTAGAGAAAGAGTGGACAATCTTGTTAAAAAATAAATTGAATGACAATATTTTCTTACTGAGTCTGCATTTTCAAGCCAAATGACCGAAAAAACGTCCCCTATTTTTTCACAGAGATGAATATTATTATTTTGCACAACAAAGAGAAAAATAAATAAACAAGATTGTATAAAAATTGGCTTATATTTATAAATAAAAATATTTACCAAGGTAAGTATTCCGTAATTCATCAAAAAAGCAGGCATAAGATGACTCATCAGAATTGGCTGCTGTCATGGCAAAGACTAAAGAGAGAAAAAAGAGAAAGTCACAAAAATGTGGAGGAATAATATTGAAGCACGTTGGTGGTATAAAAATCTCATCAAATTCAAACATGTCATCAAATACTTGTCCCCCCCTGACAATCCCTCCGTTTAAAAACCATTGCCCCTCTCCACTCCACTCCCCCTCCCCTCTCTTCTTACATGACAACAACACGAAAAGAAAGCTTCGCAAGACAGTCACAGTGCAGGCAGTCGAGCGAAGATCAAAACAGTCGACTTTCCTTTTTAAATGGTTCTTGGAGAAAGTAGAAAAAATTCTTGTAAGAAAGAAGAACAAGGCTCATAGGGAAAGAGAATGAGTGAAAATAAAATGAAAATGACAAGACCATACAAGGACCAACAGACAAGAGAAAGAGAAAGTAAAAAAAGAAAAACTCCCGGCCTGCTCGTCCTCTTTCATGGTTCAGTTCAGTGGGGTAAGGGAGCATGGAGTTGAAGTAAACAATAGAAATACCACGTGGAATATGTAGTACACCACATTTTCGTCCCTACAATGCCTCCACAATATTCTGTCTTACACTTTTCCAGTGTATGAGGGAGGGGGGTTAGAAACTCGGTTTTTTTCTTTAGTTGTTTTGAGTTGGGGGAGACGTTGAGAAATGTACAAGTCTTGGTTTTTAGATCAGGAAATGATGCCTCCTTCTCTCTCTCGGCTTGTTCAACTCTTTTAGCTTTCTCCCTACACATCCCGCATCCTCCCCTGTCACTTACATGTACTGTCAATTACATTTACTATAGAGAGATAGGGATAGCCAACAAAATTAATTAAAAGTATGCCTCCCTAATCTCATCCCGTGGTTTGGGATGGTCCACGGCAAGAAAAAAGTCAACTTGAATTATTTTTTCTTTTATTCTTCTCTCCTCAAGTCCCTCTTTCTCTGCATCCAAGAATATTTCCCCCCCCCCTACGTTTGTATAGCCAAGGATAAATCGAAAGAATTATTAAGAGAATAATCATAAATAAGATTGTCAAGGTAAAAATTAATTAATTTTTACAAGACCCACAACGGCTCACTTTCCCTCCCCATAATTGTTTAGTGTTACTTGTAGTGAATAGAAAAAGTAGTTGAACTTTTTATATTTTAGCTGATAATGAGTTGATTAATTTGGATGGAAGAAAGGGGGGGGAGGAAACAAAGTCATTCTTCAAGGAGAAAATGAATAGACTCAATCGGTGTTTTTTCTCCCTCTCTCTCTGCAATTGATTCAATGAAGGGCAATGAGGAGTTCAGGTCCTTATTCCATGTCGTGGGTTGAACATGTCCTTTCTCGTAAGAAGAAGAAGAAGAAAGTAAAGGGAAGCAAGATACAAAATCATTAGCGAGAATTGATTTCTGGAAAAAGGAGAGAAGGGGAAAGCGAGAGGGCAAATCTTTGAATGGTTTTCCTTTGATCTCGTAATAAAGCCCTCGCGTATTTTTTGTCAACGAAGGATTTCCACTAGAGCACTTGACTACAGAGTAGACTCCCTCTCTCTCTCTCTATAAAGAAGAATAATCAAACTATACTTTTTTTCTCCTATACTCCCATCTCCCTCCTTGAAATTGCCCCCCTTCTTCGTAATAGAAGAGGGTCCTTTTGTAGTGAGAATCTAATTCAGTTTTCATATACCTCTAACCTACCATAAAAGTTGTATTAATGTCCCATCCCCAAATATAAATCCCGCTCTCTGGATTATTCCCAAATGCTCCATGTTTTATTCAATTCTTGTTCCTACTAATAACCCCAAACTCCAACTCCAACTGGACTGAGGGGAGGAATGAATAAAAACTTTTACGGTACATTTTATCCAATATGTCAGCCTCTTCACCAGAAAAATATTCTACCATGTAGTCCTATAATTATAGTTCAAGGAATGTTGGAAATGATAACCAGAATTATTTTCTAAAAATCATTTTAGATGACAATAAAACTTTTTTTGTGATTGTTTACTCTACATTTAGCTTTGCATATTTTTCGGAGAAAATTTCTTTTCCATTTTGTTGGAGAATCTTGACTTTCAAGTATTAATCTTTTGCATGACTGTAAATGGCGGGGAACAATATCTAATTTAATTGTGTTTTTAATACTGAATTTTATTTGAAGGAGCCTTAGATAAAAATGGAAATGAAAATATTTTTCAAAGGATTTTACAATTTAAACCTTAAGAAAATTTCTCTTCAAAATATTGACTGAGATTCTCATTAATTTCTCTTTGGGTGAAAGAGAAAGCAAGGAAATTAATTCCAATTAATTATATTCTAAGAATATGTAAAAACATTGACGTATTTAATGTAATATTTAAAATTAAAATTTCTTACTATTCCAATGTGGTGGTAATAAATTTTGAAACATGGATCCAGATTCACAAGCTTCCAGGTAAAAAACAAGCTATTTTTTACAACAAAGAAAAAACAAAATTGTATTAAATTATTTTCACTAAAATTATAAAAACATATTCTTTAAAAAAGACAAGAAAATTAAATTAAATTATAAAGTCAAAAAATATTTAAATTTCTCTGGTTGTCATTCGTCACATAAAAAAATGGTGGCATGTCATAGACGTCAAGTAATCCAAAATGGAGAGTTGGATATATTCGTATTCATCAGACTAATTGATGGTCATTATCCTACCTTTGTAAACATGTCAATTTAATTAATTTCCTCCTTTCTAAAGAGAAGACTGCCAGAGAACAATAAAAAATTTACAGGTGGCAGTCTTGAGTAATTCACTCACAAAAGAGAAAGCGACCTAAAATCCTTTTTTTAGTAATGTCACATATGGTGAAAGTTACCCGCTGCTGATTTGTACAAAATGATTATAAAGTGGCCTTTATAAGAGAATAGCAGGGGACGATGATGATGAGACAAAAAAATCTGGATTCTCGTCTCCATGTGAGATGACTCGTCAAAAAAAACCTCTGACCTTTGCCCTCAAGTGACAAACATTTAAAATTGTACACAGTGTTTGACAAGATCGGGAAGAAGAGGGGGAGGGGGAAAGAGATAGAGACACAAGAGTGTAAATATTCAATTTGGAAGGTTCTTCCTTGGCTTAATCTAAATAAGTAAACGTCCAGGAAATTATTCAACCTCGACGCTTTCACCTAAAACTTTAATCAAGCCACAAATTTGCTAAAACTTGCGTAAAATCTTCAAGTTGGCGAAATACAATTATTAATATTAATGAGTTTTCTACAATAAAGAGTTAGAAGGCCCCCGTTCCTCTTCTCTCTCTCCGTTTCTAATTAAGCTTTTTGGAGCGAGTCTCGTAGGTAATTTTGTGGGTACGTTCCTTGCCTTGGTTTTTAGTGGAGTGTCGAGTGTCTGTGTACTTCCAAAGGTTATGTAAGAGGTTTGCTGATGTGGTGGCTAAGTTAATTTTTAAAATCAGATTTCAAGTCTTCATGCTCCGTTTGAAGAATTCAATTCAATTTGACACAAGAGCTCCAACCTCCCCATTCCTATGAATACAAACGTCCCCCCCTCTCTCTCAAAAGTTTAAATTTATTGTACAATCTTACACAAAGATACATGTGTC
This sequence comes from Arrhopalites spinosus, assembly GCA_034700945.1. Lineage (NCBI taxonomy): Eukaryota > Metazoa > Arthropoda > Collembola > Symphypleona > Arrhopalitidae > Arrhopalites > Arrhopalites spinosus. The sequence continues at coordinate 97,158 of JAQIVZ010000086.1, forward strand.
TGTCTATTCAGTTGTATAGAGAAAATCATCCTAAAGAGAAAGTCGTCAAGATGATCCATACGCTTTCTTTTATCTTGTCATCTATGCAGAGCACGCTACAAAAGGTACAAGAGAGAGAGAGAGAGTTCACTTTCCCCGTCTTTGATTTCGTTTAACTGCCAAAAAAACTCCTAAACAAGAGTTTTGCTTACACAAGCCAAACGAGGAGGGAGGAAGGAAACGCGACAAAACTATGAAACAAGCTTTCATTCATTCCTTTCTCTTTTTTTATGAGTAAAAAAAATTCCTTTCTTTTTTTCAAAAAACCGCTATTTAAATTTTACTATTGGATATTCTACCCCTAATTCAACTTTATATTCTAAAGCATTCCATTTTTTATTAAAATTAGGGACTGTGGGGACCCCCAAATTCCAAAAAAAGAAAAAATTGAACCCCTCTAAAGTTTTACTCTTAATTCTATTACTTTCTCCAGATAAAAAAGGAGTATGTACAGAATACAGATATTATGTATATAATACACGGTTCTTTCTCTAGACTATCACTTGTATTTAAAGTTTAAAGTAAAAGTTTTAAATTTTAAGGTGCATGTCATTTAAAAAATGTCCAAAAATGATTCATGGTCGTCTGCATCGGGATACATTGACGGAATGACAAGGACGGGATAAATTTTTTTTAGGGAGAGACGTGGAATTAAGGAATTGGTTTGGGATTTCCAGTAAGAGAGAGAGAGAAATTTTTTTTAGGTTGTGCAAGATAAAAGTTGTGAAAGATGGAAAAAAAGGAAAAGAGGAATTAGGATGGAATCTGGGGAGTGAATGGGATGAAGTGAAGGGAAGAAGATGAAAGCTGATGGTTTTCTCTCTCCTTTCACTCACTTACTTTAGCAAACTTTTCATGTTGCCGCATTTTTCCGAGAACCTTCTTTAGATCTTTTGCGTACAGTTCAGCATCTGGAAAAATAAAGTGAAATTCATTTTATTACACAACATTTTACTATTTTCTCCGTTTTACTCTGTCAAAGTAAAATACCTGGAAAAGCTACCAATCCGGGTGCACCTACAATCAGACAAGGATTTCTGTATTAAACAATTATTTTCATGTCTCATTTAATTAAATTTTACAAGTGGGACGTACCATGATCTACAAAATTTATAAAGACGCTGTCGTGTGGTCCACTAGAAAATTATTTAAATTATTTATTTATATCCATCAATATTTAATTTAAATTTAAATCTTCAATTACAGACAAAGAACAAAGAAATTGGATTTTCAATTGAGAGATTTTAATTAATATTTAATTGTATTTACGTGGAATTTTTACCTCTTCAAAACTTTCCCAGATCCTTTTCCCTTTAGAGCTTTCTCATTACCAAGAAGAACATTTATGAAGACTTCAGGTGTGACATTCTAAATTTCAATATAAAAATAAAAATATTACAAATTTTTTTATATTTAATTAATACCGTTTTAATTATATTTAAAATATAATTTATAATATAAAATTTTACAGTACAAAAAAATTTATAAATTAGCTCCTACTTTAGTATATAAAATAGAAATTAGTCAATTTTACGTAATAAATTTTTTAAAAATTCATTTCATGCCATGCTAAGCACTTGTGAATGTGAAGAAATAAATCATTTTATGAGGACAGGTTCAATGGCTACGGAAATGGAAAAGTTGCCTACAAAAGACCCAAAAGTCGAAGCATGAAAAAAAACTAAAAAAAATAATACATTTCTGCCTTGTCATATCCACATTATATGTGGACGTATTCATGTTTTGTGGAGTTTTACACAACACAAAAAATGGAGGGACTCAAGTTATGGAAATATTTCCATGTATTTTACATTGATACCACTTCCTCCCCATTTCAATGAGAAAAAAAAGTTTTCTTTTCTGTCCCACAGGAATATAAAAAAATAGGGACCGTCTAGATTGTGTCCTCTGATTATGTCAAATCGACAGCAAACTTTCTCCAAGAGGAAAAAAAAAGAGAAATCAAAACTCTTGAGAGAAAGCTACAGTAAAAAATAATGGAAAAGTGTGTGTCGTGTAAGAAAGAGAGAGAGAGAAAATCCAAGAAGGTGGGCTGTCCATCCAAGTAATGAATTCCAAATCTCTCATGTCATCTCCAACTTTGTTGAAATGACGAAGCAAAGAAAAAAGAATTTTTTTGGCCATATGTAATAACTCCAATGTCTAAACAATGTCTACCATTTTCCTTCCTATTGACCTACTCTTCGTTTCATCATAGAAAAAGAAATTTAATCCCTCACATTTATGAAAAAAATAAGAAAAGAATTTTGTATAATTAGTAAATCAGCCTAAAAAAATTTTTTGGCCGAATTTTTTTAGTAATTTCTTAAGAAAAAGAAATCTGAGACGGCCACTTATATTTATGATGAATTTTTAAAAAAATAACAATAATCTCTCATCAAAAAGAAAAGAAAGAAATTTTTCTTACAGCTCCAATGTAATCCTTGGGAACATTTTGGTAGACATCATCGCCATTTGGACGATTGATGATAATACCCGGTGTTGGATTTCTGCAATTAATTCATTCGCTTTTAGTAATGATTCATGAAGACACACGATATCCTCCATCTTTTCCCTATTCTTCCATTTCATACAAACTTCAACTCCAACTCAAGGCTCAAAAAAATAAAAAAAAATTTCAAAAAAGATAAAATCCTGCATCACATATTCAATGTTTACACAGCCTACCCTTTATAAGGAAGATCGACCCGGAAATATATTTTGGTGTGCGTTATTGTGCAGGAAAAAAGGGGGGGTTCTGTCATACGGTGTATATTTGTACAATGGAGAAAGCTATGACATGAACAATAATAATAAAGGAGAGAGAGAGAGAGAGAGAGAGTATATTAAAGCAAGACAATGTATTCCTTAGGATGAATATCAAGCCATCGATTTTGGAACGCATTTCCTCATGCCCTTTTCCTATTTTTGTTTTCTTTTTACTTTTTCTAAAGACTCCCTATCTCTCCTGTACACTACGTAGTCGTACGGAGATTAAATGCATAAATTTACCTACAGATATACTTGCATGCATTTTGTATAGAGAAAGTCATATAAGAGTACGAGATACAGAAGAAAGTCTCTCTGAGTTTTGGGGGGAAAGGAAGATAAGAGAGCATAAGCAATAAATGTAATAATAAGCCTGAGATAGATTTGTGAGGAGAAAAACTTGGCTAGAATAAATACACACATTCAAATTCAAAACGAGTTGTTCCTTCAATCTACAAAGAGAGAGAGAAAGTTCAACTGGATTATAGATTACTTTAAGTTGAGAAGAAGGAGGAGACTCAAGATGAATAACATTATTGAGCTTCTTCAAGAGAGAGAGAGTTGGCAAAAACCATTCTTACGCTCACGACTAAGTCCACATTTATCTCTTTTTCTAATGTTAAGATATTTTTCCATGATGAAGCCCTACCTTCCTACCATGTACATTCTAATAGTCCTTTCTCTCTCTGTCTTTGTGTTTTTTTGTGAGTTTTTGCGTATGATCCTCGAACAAACATGTACATGAGGAATTGTCATTACCATGAGGTACGTTTTTTGGAGGATGAAGAAGAAAAAAAATGGTCATATATCTTATGTCAGGTATTTTATAAAGTTAAGCCAAATATGTGTGTCGTATCAACTTTCTTTTTTATATGGAGAGAATGGGAGAAATAACAAGAGAATTTCTGTACTTTCTCCTCTTCCTTCCGTCATAACACAGAAGTACACTCTCAATCCCCCTTCCCCCTCCTCCTTTTTTTGAGTCTCTCTTGTTCCTCCACTAAAGTTGGTAATGGGGGAGGACAAAGACGTTGGGAATAAAATGACTCGACCTTATAGCACATTTACCTAAATGTGAAGAGAAAAAAAGAGTTGAAAAATATATGGTCGTGTAATATTACATCGTTGTGTGACGACTATCAAGACCTTTCTCTTTTTATTCTTTAGTTTTGATTTCAATTCTTCCAGCTTTCTCTCTCTCTCTCTCTTTAGTGAGGAGCATCACGTGCTGAATAAAATTGAAAATGGGTTCATGGGTACAATTGAGAATTTTTTTTTAGTATTAAATATTACATGAGTGCCTCTAGCTATTCATTTCTTTCTCTATATGAAATTGTATTACCTTTCTCTTTCTTTCTCTTTAGTTTGAATTTTTCTATGTTATTTTATATAACTCGTGTACCTATCCACAAATTACATAAATGTGAAACTTAGTTTCAATAAATAAAGTCAATCAATACATTTTGGACTTATTTACTAGGTACATAAATAGGTAGTCGAGTCAGTATTTAAAAGGGAAATTTTCAAAAGTGGAATAATATTGTCACTGAATTTTCCAATATTTTCTCTACTTTCTCTTATTTTCAGTTGAAATTTTCATATTAATTCTACAGAGTCAAGTGTACTTGACTATCAAAAAATGTTGTAAATTGTAAAATATTTCTAGTGACTTGACTGGAACTCCCTGTGTATTTTAGAGGGAGAGTACGGGTAGTTGGACAAGAAATGGAAAAAAAGAAGAGAGAAAAAAAATGTTGGGGAAAGGAGGGGAAGAGTGACAGTAGGAGCTAATGGAAGAGAAAGCTTGGAATAGTAAATAGTGACCTTTCCGTTTTCTCCCTCTTGAATGATACCCACATAAATCACAAAAGTACAAACACGGCACCGAGTAGTTCAAGTCCATGATTGGAAATCAATGAAAATTCCTTTCAACCAGTTTTTCTCCCTCCCCCTCCCTCCCTTCTTCTTTCCCCCTTGAAAAATTCTCTTGAAAAAAAACTTTACTAGTAAAATCGATCGACTAATATTTTATACATTGTTTGATACTTTTAAAATTAACAAAATGTTAATTTTAAATTGTAAATATTTAATCTTTTATCATAGTCAAAAATACTTGTGACTTTTTAAAAAAATTAAATTAATTAATCCAAAAGTTGTATCATGTAAAAAAATAGTTGGAAGCTTAAATTCATGACGGAGCTCTGGTGCCTTGTCTTCATTTTATTTAGTGTTAAAATAAAAAAAGTAAACAAACCCGAGCGTTGAGTTGAGAGAGGTGGCTTCAAAAAATGGAGTTGAGATAAAAACAAGAAAAAAAATGTGTTTGGATTGGGAGGGACCGTGAGAATGAATTGAAGGAAAGGATTTGAGATTGAAAAATTGTTTCATGTATCGAAATCAAATACCATCCACTTTTTACGAGACTCCAACACACAAAATACATAACAAAAAAACAAGCGTCGCTTCGCTCCACTTGCCCGCAGGGCACAAACTGAGTTATTAGTGACCTCGCTCACGGTATCATGTGACCAAAGAGTCTTTGTGTCTTGATTTCGACTCGTTTGTTGAGTAGTAGAAGTTGTAGAAGGATTTAATTAGCAAATCAAAAAACTTTTGTACGTATTATACAGGTATGATTAAAAAAATGCAGAGAAAGAATACCTCAATGGTTGAATGACGTTAGCCACAATTGTTGTATTTTAGCTGGCCAAATACGCGTGGCAATAATAGAAATTCTAAAATTCAGAAATGGACTAAAATTCACCCATTTGTGAATTTTACAATAATTGTACAATTATTGTTGTTGCTCGGGGTAAGCCACGTGGAGTCCCCACTCACGTTCCCCCTTTGTGGGCCTATAAGGGTCCCACCGTGGCCACGGTGCCCCACGAGTGGGACTCCCACGTTTTTTAAAAAAATCAATTTAATTAATACAAAAATAGTCATGTAATTTTAGTTGTCATGGGTTATTGTTTTTGAAAATTAATAAATTAAATAGAAAATAAATTTAAAAAAATTGCCAGGCCATATACACTCTATGCGCTCCCCCTTGATAAATTGGAGGTCAAGTTAATTGTAATTAAATATTTCACCTAAACTATTGGTATCCTTAATGATACGGCAGCGGATTCGAATTCAGCTCATTGAACTCTTTAATTTGAGTGGTTACATGATACCGGTCGCGCGAGGTCACCGATAAATCTATATAAGAGTCTTTTTAAATAGTTTACACTCTCCCACATCGTCTACACTCTACAGTCTAAAAGAGGATGAAAAAAAATCAGGAGGGAGAAGATGACAAGTCAAAGAGGGAGAAGATAAGAAATGGTGTAATTTTATACATTGTCCCCAATTTTTTTTTAAAAAAAAAAAGAAAGAGAGGCAAAGTGGAAGCGACAGATAAAATTCCAATGTCTATATAACTCTTCAAATATTTTAGCATCCCATCCCATGGTCATGGTCACCACACAAAAAATGTTGCAGACAAGAAAATAATCAATAAAATTTCATGTAATTCAACTTTTTTCATGCAACCGAACTAAAGGGATGAACCACATGATGGAGAGAGAGAGAGAGAATAGATTGAGAGTACAGTGACACGATGACAAATGGCCCAGAGTTTTCTTGGGAAGAGGAAGAACGGAAAAAAGAAGACGTGCAAGGTAGTCGGTGGATTTGTACACTCCCCCAACTTCTAACTTTATCTCTACAGATAGAACATCCAACTTGAGGACTTTATATGTAAAAAAATCATCTATGCTAACCCAGTCCTTTTTTTACACAATAGCCTTTACGATATAATACGATAAAAAAAGATCCGCAACTTGATGCTATCAAGATACTTTGATCGACTACGACTACCTGATCGTGAGTATCTGTACAACTAAAAAATAAGGATTTTGGGCCTTCCGTAGGTACATCTCCATCAATAATAATACGATTCCTCTACAAATATATTGAATATTTTGTCAAAGTGTATTAAAAATTATTTAGTCTGGTCATGGCCGTCAATTTAATGATTGCCAAACATGAACAACTATTTTTGGCATGATTGGTCAAGTAGAATGAATACAGAGTGACTTTATGAATAGAAAAAGGCCAATTTTTTATAATAAATAATTGATAATAAACTTACTCTGTATTACTGGCTATATCGTCATACATCAAAACGATAATTCGACTGTCGGGAATTCCATTTCGGTGTAGAATTTGGTAAGCGTGACAGACATCCGCCTGTAATGTGTCAAAAGATTTTTTTAAAAAAATAATATAAAATACAGTTGGCTGCTTTTTACTATTTAGATGGGTACAGTATGAGTCATGACAAATTTAATTTGAAAATTAATTGTGTTGAAAAAAACTGTAATTGACAATGCATTTTGTGCATTTACATGGTGTTAAATGAGCTCAATATAATTACAAATATGTACCTCTGTAATATTCAAAGGTTTTTTAAGGGGTGTAAAATGTATAGTCAAGCTCATTAAAATATTTTTCTCTACATTCTGTACAACGTTACAAACCCCCCCCCTCCTCCCTCCAACACGTGTTTGTGAAGAAAAAATAACGGTGATGAGATAATAAACAAGAAAATTATAAGAAACATGTTTCGATCAAGAATGAGTCATTTACTGTTAATAAATCAGCTGATCAGAGAGAAAATCTCATTTAATGGTCAATGTCCAGTGGAGAGGAAATTAGTAGGATTAATGGCAATAAAAAAAAGAATTAAATTGTATTTAAGAATTAACCCACCTGGTGACGATAATTATAGAAACCATTTGATCCAGCTACTAAAACAGCCCATAATTTCCCCTTGGTTTGGCCTGTGACATCATCTGTTACTTCATTTCCACTCAAGTCTTCTCCATCATAATTATCCACATTTGTTAGTAAAAGGTCACTCTCTTTAATTTGACCATGTTGAAAAATGACAGTGGCTTGAGTTGAACAACTCATAAAAAATAAAATTGACCAAATTGTTAAAGTACAGCCAATTAAAATGGACCCTTTAAATCTTTTATTAGCTGCCATGGCCATTGTCAAATTCTTAGAAAAATTTTGAATTTTTTGTCACAAAAAATGGACAGTTCCACTGCTCTCAAATTCTAATAGTTTTTTTTCAAAAAAAAAATGAGCTCTTGACTTTTTCACCAACAAAAAATGTAAATTACAATACAGGTAGGACACACGCTAGACAAATTATGGGGAAAATCTTTTTGAGCACAAGATAATTTTTTTTTATTGTTGTGGTAGTGGAAAGACCAATCCCTTAAAAAACTGGGTTTTTTTCAATATAAAAAAATTCCTAGTAAATTTTTTACAAGTCTAGCCCTATTGTGTGGTGTGGTGATAAAAAGGGGAATAAATTATTTGATGGATTTGTCCATGTTGCACGGTAGTTACTTATTAAATTGTAGTTTATCTATTTATATATAATTATAATATAGTAATAAAAATCTACACTTTTTAGTATATAAAATGAGAGTCACAATAATTTCAAACACTTGCACGAAAGACCAGTTGAAAATTGATCACTTATCTTTAATTTTTTTTATTGAAATAAACAGGAAATGCTTTGTTTGATAAAAGTCAAGTCAGGATGACTTTAAAAAGTTTTTTTTTTGCTTTGAATTTTTGTGTACAAGAGAGAGTACAAAGGCTTGTAAGTTTATAGAAAAATCTCAACGAGTCAATTTCAACACGAACTTTAACAAGGTTCATGTGATAAAAAAACAACTTGGACACAATCTCAAATAATTCATTCAACTTCTCAAGTCACATTTTGCCTTGTTTACAGCTAACGACAATCAAACTTTATTTATTCTACACTTTAGATTGCAACTCTAAGAAATGACAGCAAATAATTTCACGTTTAACCCTACGTTAAAAGAGATAGTTAAAATAAAAGGTACAGTTAAAAATTAAGTTTTTTTCCCCTTAAAATACGGTCCAAGTAAAAACTTTGAATTGACTTTGATGACCCTTTTCAGCCTAATCTTTTTTTAAAGTTCAGTTTGACCCACGTGTCAAACGAGTGCAAAAATAATGGGAGATAATTTTTATTTTGTTTTTTTTATTGATGCGTATTTCCTAGTTGATGTCATTGGACATTGGCTAATGTCAGTGTGGGTGAATTGATTGTCAAATTGGGAAGCTTTATCTTAATTTGGGAATTTTCTTTCTGTTGGATTCATTATTGATTTTATGGGACTACCAGCCGATTGTAGTTCTCATTTGTTTTGATTTGAGAAACAAGGCAAGTTTGAGTCTCTGTTTTAATACAGATTAATAGACATGGATCAATTGAGACGATTTCCAGGAGCTTTGAACTTGTGTCTTTGTATCTCATCCAATATAAACTTCCAATGGAGTCCATAAAGTTCAATCTTTTTATTTTTGTCTCTTATCGTCTCTTGCCTTCTCTCCTTCTTGATTATTTTTTTATTTCCTAGAATGTACCTTAAGTTACCAACATTTTCATTAAATGGACATAAATAATTAGTTTAAAAAATGAGCAATTTTTTTTCTTGACAAATTCATAAAGTTGGCTCCTTTTTTCTGTTCACCATTTGCAATTTACATTATCAAAAAGTTCATTGAGGATTTATGGGGGTTTATGACAGTAAACTATTTTTTTTGGTTACAGATTTAAGCTCTCATTGTTCAAATAAAACTATACAAAGCTCAAGACTTATAACACTTGGACTTTACTGACATGGCACATGGTTAGTAATTTTACACAAAGAGAGAGAGAAATGGATGTCAAGTGAAAAGTAAACAAAAAGATTCTCTTTTGTTCCTCAATTGTATCGAAAAAACTGCCTTTAGCTTTTTTTTCTTGTTAAATTTCGCAGTCATGTGTCTCTACTTTGTATAGACTCATTTTTTAAATCAAACAAGAATATTCAAAAAAAAAATTCACTCCTTTAAAAAGAGCTAGAACAACGGCAAATGGGGGGAAATGAATTTTTGCACAGCTCCACAATTAACGTTTCACAATCTTTTATAAAGAAAAAAGTACTGTACAGGTAGTCGTATTCGTATTGTTTTTTAATAAAAAGAAAAAAGTAAACCACAAAACATGTCAACAACTACGTCAATCAAAGAGGAAATGAAAATTCTCCATTTTTTCTAATTATTTCACGTCTAATACATCTCCCAAAGGCTAAAGAGGAGCTTGAAGCCAAAACGAAAAAAAAATTGATCTGAGGAATGAAAATTGCATTAAATTCATCTCACAGTTTTTCATCACATCGACAGCCAATAGATTACCTCGATTTTTTCCAATTTTATCCATATAAAATATAACACTCAATTTCCAATATGTCTCCCGTCTCCTTCAAAAATGTAATATTAAGAGTTGGAAGACTTGTTATGTTATGTAGTTGTGGATCTAGTAATTGGAGGTAGCTGTAAAAATGAAAAGGTAGTGAAGGACAAAGATAGATTGTAAAAGGAGGGAGGGAATGGGGAAAAGGCTGATCTGAGGAATTGTGCAAAAATCACGTCTTCACAAAGGCCCCTTGGTCCGTATTACCGCATTCCACACAATCCGCAAAGAAGATTCAGGTGATGATGTAGCAGTCTCTCTTGTGGCGATCGTGACTGGTCAAGCGTCAATGAATGTGGATGTGCATTACATCTTGGGGCTAGGAGGATGAGGATAAAATAAAAACCACAAAAAAAACTCCATCATCTCTCACCATCTCCTCCATAGTTAGACAACAACAACTCTTGGCTTTTGCTGAACATTAGAATTGAGCGTGAATATTTAATTTTTCCAACTTCAACTCCAACTCGATTGTAATTTGTGGAGGTAAAGTTTTACCTGTATGTACTATTCATCCATAGCGTCCTTTGATGTAATCCGCTTCCTAGTTTGGAATATTTTTTCACACATCACACTCGAGTTAAAACCTTGTTATAAAATGAGCATATTTCACATGTCCAGCATGTCATTTTTCTTAACATCCAATCACAAAGAAAAAACTTTACAAATTGTATTATTTACATTTTGCATCTTTTCATCTTTTTGGCTACAGGGACAAAAATCGTCTTTTTACCCTTCGTCTCAATTCTCAATTCTTTCCAATTTAATAATAAACTTCACTCTCTCTGCCATCATCAATGGCAAGTTTGGAGGGAATGGCGAATCTTGATTATGGAAGGGAATTGTGTAAAAATTATGATGAAGCTGACAGTCATCTTACTCCATAAGCATCATTCAGTATCTGTACATCCCTTGTTGGCAAACTTAGCAAAACAAAATAACTTGCAAGATGCATGCTCTCTCTCTCTTCTTTTAAAATTTTTAGAGGTAGAGATAATGATGGGCCATATTGCCTTTTCCATTTAGCCTTAATTACTTGTTATTTTTTTCTTTTTGGTGATGATGATGCTTGGCGTGCAAAAAATCCCTCCAGGGCCTCGTTTCACAAGAGCCAATAAGGCTGGCTAATGTGGTGGTCTCCATTGCATTGACATGTTGAAAGTGTTCAACATTAAATATATATTATTAGCCTTATTTATATTTATATTCTACACCTCAAATAAAAACCAAGTGTTTTTGCTTGTCCTACAGGTCTCTCTCTCTCTCTTCTTCTACGTCAATGTTACGTCCTCCATTTAATATTAAATATGGCGCATAAATGGTCATTGTCTTCCATAAATATCCTCACCAAACTTCTTCTTTGTGTTCATGTAGGGCCTACTTTTATTAAAATAAACATTAGAAATTCAAAATAAAACAAAAGCAAACAGTCATTTTTTTGTCAATAAATATTTTCCGCATGTCTACATCTCAACAAATGTAACTCGTAGAATAAAATAATTTGAAGAAAGAGAGAATTTTTGATTTCGTCATGAGGTTTAATGTTCAAGCTCCTTTCATGTAATGATAATATAATATCCAATTAGCTAAAAGTACTAGTCATCATTTATATATGTACTGACCCAACTGTACATCTATCTTATAGCTTTATGTATGTACATTTCATCTTGTGTGTAAAGTATTTATGTAGACAAGATGATGGAAATGAAGACACGTTAAAAAGGTAAGGCTCATGTTTTTTTGGGAGTTGTAAAAAAAATAAATGGCATTTGCTAAAAGACAGATGCAACGTAAAAACATGGCGATGCAATAAATACTAATCAGCTCACAGCTCTTTCTTTAGTTAGTTATGCACACAAATAAAGTACACCGACAATTCAACTCATTTTTTTGAAATTCTTTTTTGAACAAAATGATTGTCCATCTTATTTATTTTTTTGATTTTTTGTTTCATTCCTTTCATTTTATCATTATCATACATTTATTTTTATTATTATACTCGTAGCAGCACAATTTACAGTCAAATGACCAACCATTACATTCATTTATAAAATACTCAATCTGTAGTTATAAATGGATGCCTGTTTGTTACTTGCAAACAACTTTTTTCTTTTTAAATATAAAAAAACACACAAAGAAAATTCCTTAAAATTATCATTTTGGTTATATCGATTAAATAAATAATCCAAAATTTTTGTAATAATATTTAATAACATATTTAGTCAAGTATAAGTTATAGATACCATAGACCATAGTCGATAGTGGCTGCTTTATTAAGAATCAAGCGAGAGAGAGAGGGGGAGAGTAATAACTCTATTGATTGTACATAAAACTTTATAAGTATAATATTTAATTTTTTTATGATAAAAGGGGCATTGCAACACACACAACAATATTTGTTATCTTGCTTTATAATTAAGACTCATCTTTTTTGGACATTTAATTTAAACTATGTTTGGTTCTGTTTTGAAATGACGTAATTAATACTTGAGGTAAAAGTCAAGGCACTTTTATTTTCAAGTGTTGTGTGTGTAAATATATAAACTAATTAATTAATTAAATGTTCATTATAATTAAAAAAAGAGAAAGACAGTAAAGTTGAGAGATTGAGTATAGTTATACTCTTTGCTAAAATTATAGCGAAAATAAAAACAAGAATTTATGAAAAACAATGTAAACTATAATCATAGCATGTCTTACTAGACAAGATGTGAGTCAATGAAGATGTGGACTAACGATAAGTATAGGTAAGGCATCCCCCTTATTAAGTTTACCACCAACAGATTTTGAGAGAGTCTCAACATGAGATGATTATTACAAGCTTCAAATTGAAAATTTTGCACATGACTTTGTCTCCCTCGAACATCACACATGATGCAGTTTTTACTATGAAAAAAAAATAAATTTTTCATTAAAACAAGATGCTGTTTCATCGTGAGCCACTTTATTGAAAAATGTTTCCATTCATTTAATCAAAGTTTCATTTTTAGTCAACCTCATTTAATAGAGATAGTTTCATGTATAATTACAGAATTTAATGACTACACAAATCAATACACGGATTTTTTCCATCCCCCTCCCTCCCCTCTCTCCCAAATTTTAATGTGGATGAACAATCCTTGCAAGGTGTAACAGCCAATATTGATAAATTGAGAGAGAAACTGAACAACAAAAAAAAAACTTTCAAAAAAAAACCTTTCACAACGAAAAATCTTATACAGATTTTCGCACATGAACAAAATGGCCAATTTTCTCAATACAGAATTTGGCAGGTCAATAAATTTAGTGTACGCAGTTATGAGGCACACACTTACAATTTTTTTTTTGGTAGAACTTGTCGTCAATAATAAAAGTATTTTTTGTTGTAATTATTTTTAAAAAAAACATGATCATAAAATAATTACTGGAAATTAATCATTCACATAAATTATTTAACTATGAATTATTAACAAATATTAAGAAATAAATTTTTTGTACAAGATTTTACTTATCAACTAAGAAAAAAAATTAATAATAAATAATAATTAATGATAATAATAATAAACCTAATTAAAGTGAGTTTAAAGAACTAGTAAAAATTACAAAAAAAAGAAAGAAGAGTATACAAAAAAACACACACTACTTATTTGGTTAGTTTAAATAGTGTCAAAAAATTAAATATTTTTTTTTTTGACAAAACACTTTGATTGTACATTTTTACTGCGAAAGTTATTTTTTTTTAAAAAAAAAAGTACTAAAAAGTACTTGATATTTTTTTGCGTAGTTGCGAACAAGATGGAAAATAAAGAAATTAAAGTAATTATCACAATGCGAGGATAAGAGAAATTTTACACGTTATAAAATTCTTGACTTTGCTACCGGTATATAATAATAATAATTATATTTGTATTACATATTTCATAAAAGTATGTAATGTATACAAGGCACTTGTTAAAATAATTAAAACAACACATAAGGCATTTAACAAAGTACAGATAGTCTCTTTTTTCTTACGTCTCTCTCTTTTGTCAAAAGGCGTTGACGACAATTGGAGGGGTTGAAGTTCATAAATTTGTAACAGCGCTTAGGTTAATTACTTGCCTATTAATTATCCGATAAGGACAACAATGATATGAGATAACCAAAAAAAAATTCTTTGTTCTTTGACGATGTGAAACTTGTATTGTTGATGTTGAAGAGATTAAAAAACTAGAGTAATTTTTTAAGTTTGTGCATAAGATGATCACTTTTGTCTTTTAATTTGCGCACAACAACGGAATGATTTCCAACATACTCAATGACCACAGCCGACGAGTTACATTTAGCATGATAATTATTAATAAGAACTTTAATGGCAGTCAAAGGAACACTCTCAAGTCTCACAGTGAGTCCCATTGTAGGCACAACACTTTGATGACAAAGAACCCGAGCTAGTTGTGGCATTTCCAAAGAGTCAAAATTAGCCCAAGAAAAATCCGATAAACTTTTAACATTTGACAGTATCGTGGACGCCAATAAATGATCCATTCTTTTACTCGGAGCTGTAGAATTCCCTGCTGTCTCACAAGTCACCACACAATTGTCCATATTAATGGAAGAGAGAGAATCCAGCTGAAGATATTTTCCCACATCCAAGAGAGAACTAGTCTTATCACTCGTTTTGATTCTCCAATTTTGTACAACAAGACGTTGAAGTTTAGGAAGACTTTGACCAATCAATTTCATTGTTTTCATCACCACTTTATCCTCCACTGTACAATTACTATCACTACTCTTGGACATCTCAAGACTCACATCAAGATGGGTAATTTTTCCTTTGTCAACAAAAGGAAGAAGAAAACTTGCAATGTCCATACTCCGCCATACTTGACTCTTCCCAAATTCAACTTGCATTCCACCAATCCGTAGAAATGATAAATTTGGAAACACTTTTCTTAAACCACCAAAACTCAAACTCATCACAGAACTTATTGAACTCTTTTTTCCACCCCCCAACAGTCGACAGTCAAGTCGAGAGCCTGTCGTCTTCTCCTTCACTTTCCCATCCTTTCGGGATTTCTTCTCTAATGTTGATGTCATCGAATTTTTATCACTGTTTAACCCATTCCCTCCATTCTTTGTCTTCGATGTTGAACTCATGTGAATGTGCACACCCGTCAAATCAAGGTCCTGAAGGTTCGTCGATCCAAAAAATGTCTCCAGACACTCCAACGATCTTTCTTCCTGTAATTACATAAAAAAAATTATCATTATTATTTATTTTATTTCCATTTATCTCTCCAGTTACATTCCTTTTCTACTAAAATTCCATCCCAAAAAAAATTTATTTTCCCCTTGCTTTGTGTAGGACATCAAAATGACCAAGCAAAAAAAAGACATGAACAATATCAAAACCCAACATGGAACCACAAAAAAGATGAGTGTGCATTCTGGCCAACCCAATTCTCTTCAAAATTTACGAGTCCTTGATTCGTGAATCATTGTAATAATGAATGCATTTATAGTTTCTAATTGGCAACAACATTCATGCTTCCATCACAGTGAAAAGAAGGAAAAATACCAGGAAATGGTGAAAAAAAATCACTTGGCTTCAAATGTCGAATACCATGCAATTACCACTAATGAACTATATAACGATAGAACCACACACACAACTTCTAAGGGGAAAAAGTCTTGATTCAAATAAAAAGCAAAGAAAAAAAACTAAGACAGGCATTTAACTCTTTTTTATATCATTATTCTTATTATTATTACATAGACTACACTCTCCATAAAAACTAGCTCCGCCTGCCAAGCTTCCGGCGGCGTTAATGGCGGGCAACATTCCATTCGTTTTGGTAATCTGTAAAAGAATTCCATAGAAATGTATCCATGTCTCATCCAGTCCTAAATGAAAGCGAGTTTTCCAAAAAGAAAAAAACTCCTATTTCAACTCTGTGATAGGGAGGACCTTGAAGGCTCGAGGATAAAAAATTGCGTAGGTGGATTCCCTTTTCTAATTTACGCGTCACCCTTTGCATCCTGAATGTTTTTGATCGTTTGATCAAGAATTCACTTTACATCACTCACACACATTCATCTACCCTCCCCCTCTCTGAAATGCATAACAAGAAGGACAAAGAGAGAGAGAGAGAATTTCTGCCTCAAAGGAAGTTACCTAACAGACTTAGCACATGATTCCAAACAAGTGCCTCCTGAATGGAATGAATAACAAAATATGCACTGCATACATTATACACGTTTTTGAACCAAAATGACTCAACTTTCATTCATTGACCAGATGTGGATGGCAAGAAATTAACGTCATGAATATACCAAGAGAGCCCACTGATCATCATCAACATGATCATCATCCCCAAAGTGTTTAGTGTAACAAAAACCGGTTATCATTTAAAAGCTTGGTAAATTCAAAATCCATGAGAATTATTATTGAGGGGGGAGCTTTTTCCCTCTGATCCATCGAGTAGGATCATCGTCATTCACTAAAAAAAACTAATGCTTCCTCGTACCCTACCTCTCATAATCTATATAACTTGGATCCTTCTATGGATTAAAATATTATTTACATTAGACAAAACTAGTTCAATGAGTGATGGGGGAGTCTACACAAACTCATCCATAATCGACACGTATCATTACATTCTTGCCATTACACACACAAATATTTATCCTTTGACTCTCATCCTTTCACGCTTTCTTACCATTTAAACAAAAAATCTCAATTTTTTACACTACAAATAGGTGACAGGCAAAAAGGAAAAAGATATCAGTTGGGCTACAGATGTTATCGTGTTGAGTGTAAAAAAGGACAAAGTCGAATGTATCATTATTTCCATATTTTTGTCATGCTTAAAAGGTTTATCAAAAAAATTCCAAACTCTCCCTACATGAGGCCCACACTCTTGATGTATCATGTGAAGATTTTGATATATTCGATCAAGAGCCAAGACGGCAACGTAAATATTAACGAATTTCCCCCCATTAACTTAATTTACCAATGATGCGTGCTTTTTTCTTTATTCAATTGCTCTACAAATGAAAAATGTGAGGCCAGAAAGAGAGAGACGATGCACATGCCACCGCCCTGGCATACCTTTTGTGTTTTTGTGCGCTTTCTATGGTTGGATTACCGTGGAAAAAAAATGTATGAACGGATGACTTGTTCTTGTTGTCATTGCAATCTTCTCTACTGAATCTTTTTACACCAAGTTCACCGTCCTTAGTGTTTGTTACATTCACAATATCAAAAAAAACAACAGAGAGAATTCACATAGTCAGCTGCATTTCTACATTTCTGCTCTGTGTTCCTCCTCCTCCCCCTCATCATTTTTTGTTGTAAAGTAAATATACGCGATGGAGAGCATTTTTCAAAGTCCATTTAAAGAGAAAATAAAAGTGTGAGAGAATTATGTTTCTCTTGCCACCTACATCTACACACGTACACGTACATGGCTACGCACATTACAAAACCATGCACGACAAGGAGGACGAGAGCACACACGAAATTTTCAGTTCTTCTTCTTCTTCAACAACAACAAATTCAATCACAACCACAAGCTTACAATACCAAGAAGATGAAGCAAAGGGAGCAAGAGAAGGCTACATACACCTTAAACCATATAGAGTTATATTCTTCGACGTCATGCCAACATCTCTTATGTGTATGTGTGTGCAAGGGGAGAGAAGATGGAGGAGCAACAATTCTCTTGAAAGAGATGAGATGCTGAGGCAGTATAAAATTTATAAGTACGTGCAGACAAACGCATAACGTCTCTGAGAAAACCATTGGACCATAGCACACAGACAAAAGAAATGAATGAAACAACACACGGCACTTAGACATTTTTCAGAGAGAGCCTGAGAATGCGTAGAAAAAAAAACATGAGGTTCTAGTTGAAGCAAGTCATCATCATATCACGATTTTTCTCCAGTAATAATCAACGAGGAGACTGTACATTTACCAATACTATGGAAGATGGAGATGAACATTTACATTCCAATGGAGGAGACTCCCAAAACGAAAAATTATTGTTCAACAACGATAACATGAATACGTATCATCCTATATATTTCCTATCCTATAGTATACACAAGACTTTATTTACATAAAATGAGGATTTATATCAACAGTCTCCCTTTTTTATTATCAAATTATTTAATCGTAAAGTCCCGTATATACTCACATACAGAGTAATGACTAGTATAGATTATAAAAATATTGTCATTACTGTAAACTATAATCATGGGGTTATATTTGAGTAGTGGTATTATAATATTTAAATCTTTTCATCAATTTTATTAACAACACGATCTCTCTCTCTAATTTGGTTAAATCTTCTTTACGAACGAGGGATTAAATAAACCCACTCAAGGGGTACTCAAATCATTTATATTACAGACTAACAGACATTCAATAAGGGTTAAATCCATTATTAACAAATATTTGGAAGATCTATACTGGACACTCCCTTATAAAAAAGGGATAAAAAAACTAACTTAACTATAAATACATGCAAGTAGTGACCCATAAATGTAGGGAGGATGTTAAGTTCTATTGAATTTGGGTATAAGAGTCAATCTTATAAAAAAAAATACATTTCGATCCTCGTCGGTATAGTACAAAATAGAGAGAGAGAGAGAGAGAGAGAGAGAGGAAAGGTATCGTGACGAGGGGAATGATGGGAAAATGAAAACCATGTGTTTTGTCAGCATGTGCTTTGAATCTCTAATTCCCTCAAAAGATTTTTAAAGAGATAAATGGAACCGAATTGTAATTCAAAGATAGCTCAAAGTCAAAGATTACATTGTTAGATTAACAGAGGACATTCGATAAATACTTTTCAAACGTTACGTCTAACCATCCTCATCCATACTTTTTCTCTCATACCTGTACAAGAGTCACAAATCTATTATATAAAGGCTACAAGGGATAAGGTTGTATCTGAGAAGCGGAAAATGATTTGGATTGAAGAATCGAGTTTTGTGAAGGAGAGCAGATAATTTCATGTGACTCAATGTGTGTAAGGCGTACAGGTAATAATATTACAACAACAACAGACAACAGGTAATATCTGTAGGTTACCTTTCCTTATTTGGAGTCTCAAACATTTCCTAAGGCAGTCAAAATGATGTACACACACACAAAGACAGAATCTTTTCAAAACTCTCTGTCCGTTCGTGTGTCGACTCTACACAGCATTTCAATGAGGTATCACACAAGAACTGCAATCCATGATTGCACGAATGATAATAAAAAAAAAGAGGAAAAGTATCTTCCCCATTCTTTTAAAATGCCACGACCAACGACTCAAAGAAAAAAAGAGGAAGTACCCACAACGGAAGGGACCATATCGACCAATTTGATACAAGAGAAAAGAATTCTTTTCCTCAAAATGAATGGGCTAATCAACTAGAGAACACCTTATTCCCCATATTCCTTTTTTCGCCATGTATTATCTCTAGTCTCTACCACACAAAAAAAAGAAAAAAGTCTAACTTTAGCAATACACTCGTCGTCGTCGTCCTAATGGCTTACAAGCCTTTCAATGACTTTTGCCTTATTAACTCTTTGTTGAGTCGTTCCTCCAATCTTACAATTTGCAATTAATTCCTCTGATATACTTTTTTTATACACTCCAAACGAGATTCTCTATCTTTCGGCAGAATGAAAGGGAAGAAGAAGACGACCAAGAAAAGTTTTAGCAACTTGCTACGTATTGGAATTTATTTTTCTTTCCAATGGGTTCAATGTTAAAAACCAGCAGGACATTAATTTAATACCAGTGATTTCTAATAATTTATTACTCTCTCTCTCTCTCTCTTTCTATGCCTCATTAATAGTTCCAATGATATAGCCATTATTTATATTGCTAAATATTTTCTATGACTTGTACTCATACACATACCACAACCACTCTTTCATTCATGATTCATGTTGAAAAAAAAGTAAAAATTATTTTATTTTATGAAGCTTTTACAACTTGAAATCTTTGAACTGCCACTGACTCCCTCAAAGTAATTTAAAACCCAATTTTTTCTCTCATCTCTATTTGAGAATACCAAAAAGAGAATTTTTGCGATTAAGTTATTAAAAATGTTTTTTTAGCTATCAGCCAATATGGCAATGAACTGAAAAAGTTCATCTTGTCTACTATACAAAAATCATTGGCAAAATAAATGGAATTCATTTCTCCCTTTACTCCACGGCTCCATGTTCTACAGAATTGAAAGGTTGCATATGATGGAAGTTGAGAGAGACAGACACATGCTTTAGAATTCTTTAAAATGAGCAATGACCATGATCATATCAAAAAAGAAGGACATGTACATTGAGTCTACCCAAAGAGACAAGAATGATGAAAGTGGTGGAATGAAAAGTAGAAGGACTGAGAAGAGAATTTTTCAAACCATGGAGAAATGTCTGATATATATCACATGATGAGATTATTTGATGCACGTTCGACTTGTGTGAAGAGAAGAAGAAAAAAAAAACAGAAAAGATTTTGGCTGACTTTCAATATCATTCAAGCCAGAGAGAGAGAGGGAAGACGTGGGGAGCAAAGAACGATGTAGGAATCCACGGAAATCTTTTTAGAGTGAGTGAAAGTAAAGCGGTGTAGGGTGACACAAAAAGATGTGGGTCAGAGAGAAGAAGCCGAGGAAACGGGTGTAAATCAGGAAGAAGCGAGACTAATGGCACTTTTTTTCTACTATCTATCCTCAAAATGTGTCTCCAACTCATTCTAAACCAAAAAACCCTGAAATTTTACGTGGTCCCCAGTCTCCCACAGTTTACATCGACGACTTTTTTTTAGATAAAATTTGTTGTATTACCTCCACATAGAAAGTCCACCCTTGAACAGCAAGAAGTCTCAGCGTGCGATTTTGACTCAAACTCTGACAAGCGAGCTGTAAAGCGTCGTCCCCAATTACAACATGGGGGGAAGAAAGATGTACCATCTTGAGAGACCTAATAAAAATAAAACTTGAATAAGACTCCATTTCTCTTCCCTTTTTTTATCATCATCGTTTAATACTTTGTAAATCATTTAATAGTCCATCCTCCTCCCATTCACAATACACTCAACACATGCTATACAATTACAACATAAAAAAAGAAGAAAAAAAAGTTAATTTACTGATTTTCTTGAATCCCCAAGAGGACGGGTAGAACGTCACATAATTTCATGCCTTCCATTCGAAGAGACTCGAGGCAAGTTGCTCTACGAATAGTTTCCCTATTAAATAAAATATATTGACCTCTTTAAATCTTTCTGTGAAAAATTATTGTGAATTTTATTCCTTTCAAAAAATCAATATTTAATTTCAATGAGAGAAAACATTTAAAAATGAAATATTTAGTAGTAAAAAAAAGGAAAAATTTAAATTACCCAAGACAAATGACATCTTCCCAATTAAGAACACATTTAGAAACATCCAATGAATGTAATTTACACCCACTGAGATTACGAAGTCCAGAGAAAATGGCATGAAATCCATCAAACTCATGGTTTGTTTGATCACAAATCGGTAGAGGTAGAAAGTTCCGTTGAAAAATAGCCGAGTCTGAATTTCTCTTGTCATTTTCTGCTGTCAACTGGTTCAATTTTTTCCTTCGAATGGAGGGAGACTTGAGAGTTCCATTCATGGGTCCACGAGATAGAGAACTGTAGAAAGGTGTGGGCTCAATGACATCCATGTCATCATTTGAACGCCAAGTTCCAGCCAAATTTAAACTGGAGAGTAATGGTAAAATCTCACTCACTGCCCTCAGTCCTTCTGGGCCACATCCCAAATGTGGTAATTGTAATATTTGAATATTTGTGTGACATTTTATGAACGACGTTAACTGTTCAACCAAAATAAAAATAATATGATCAACTTATGCCTAATGCTTAAGAATGCAGTCCTTATCATTCTAATGTACATGCAGGAATGTCTGGAGAAAATTAATAAAAAAAAAAGAAGAAGAAAATTTACCTGAGTCACTTGTGACGAAGTCAGGTCCATATCTAGCACCAATTTTTGTAGGGAGATTTGTTTAGATAAAATATAACACAAAGAGTCAACAATTGGTTGAAATCTTGAATGTTCTTTATCGTCCATATCCAAACAAGTCATTGAGATTTCCAAGCACTTTAGCTTCTTATCAACCAATTTAATTAATTTTCCACATATTTGGTTTACTTCCATTTCACTCCAATCCTGTCCTGGAATACTTGTAAACTTGACTTGAGTTATACTCTTGTTCAGTAACAGACCTACCCAGAAAAAAGTAAATTTAAATTAAATTGATTTATGTTGTTATCATTTCCTTCCAGGTTGTTTCTCCACATTTCCTTTCTGCTATACCTTGTGACAAAAGTTTTGACTATATTGAAAAAATCAAAACTTGTAATGTAGTTACCGTATTATCTCTATTAGAGGCCCATCTTCTAATATAGGCCCAGTCTCTATTAAAGGCCCAGTTTGGTAGTCAG